>JAODAL010003606.1:0-170597 GCA_025379985.1 Phyllomedusa bahiana
TTTCCCTTGGGGAGGTTGAACCCTTAAACTTTTATGGGGTTTAAAAATTTTTTATTTTTTCAGGCCCCAACCTTTTTTTTGTTTTCTTCTTTAATTTTTTTTACTGTTAAAAAAAATAAACAAACCCTCCCCCCAATCATTTTATTTATTTAATTAATTAATTAAACAGTGGCACGGGAAGGAGTTGTAGGCTATGTCTCCACTGCACAGAAAAACGCACGTTTTTTCAGCTTTTTTTTCGTTTTTTAATAACGCTGGAAATCGACTGTAAAAAGCCCCCAAGATTATTGTAAAAACCAGGGCTGTGGAGTCGGCAAGCCAAAGCCCCGACTCCCAATTTCCCAAACCTCCGATTCGACTCCCTCATACATGCGCTGTTTAAGTTATAACTTTACTGTAAGTAAAAATGGTAAAAATCTGGCTTTTATCACTTATGATACAATAATCAAGCTATTTAGGTAGAACAGACACTGATAAGCAAGGTTTTGATCTTTTGTGTTTTTAATTGATAAAATGGCTGCGAGCACATGGCGTTACACGGGCAGAGAACTCTGGGAGGAAGAAAGGCGTAGCCTAAATGACATGTGCAGAGATGAAGCCAATCAGAGACCGGCGGGATTCTGTGACGTCACCGCATCATATAAGTCCGGACGCGACGCTGGCAGTTCACATCTTCCTCTTTTGCCGTGTTGTAGCTGCTGCAGGTCCAGTATTAGAGATCTCACAAAAAAAGAAAAACCTTTTATACAGCGATTTTTTTGTGGGGGGGGGGGGGGTCACAGCTTTTCTCAGAGACTGCTTCTCTTATGTTCTAATTTTGATTTTGTGGGGTATTGGAATTAAAGTCCAGTGTGCGTCCAATTCAGCTGCATATACATTTTAATGCTATCTGCTCGTTCTGGGCACATTGGACTACCATGGGTTGTATTCAGTTAAAGAAACGCTTTTTTTAAAATCCAAATATCACTTAATTTTTGGCTGCTTATGTCTTTTGCGCAATTTATAACCAAGGGCTACTTAAACGTCTTTGTGCTATTGTAGTCAGTAAAAGAAAGGGGTTTTTTTTAAACGCCAAAGAAGAAATTGTGCCTGTAGCATAATTCATATCCAAAGATTAATTTAAGTATTTTTCTGCAGTTGGGGTCAGTAAAATACATGTCGTTTTAATACGCTATATAGCTGGTAATTTTTGGCAGCTCATTTCTTTTGCGCAATTTAGAGCCAAGGGTTAATTTTGCGTTATTCTGCTGTTGTAGTCAGTAAAAGAAACAGTGTTTATCAACACCAAAGAAGACATTTTTCCTGTAGCATATTTCATATCCAAAGGTTAATTACGCGTTTTTCTGCTGTTGTGGTCAGTAAAATACACGTTGTTTTTACACGCTACATAGCTGGTAATTTTTGGTTGCTCATTTCTTTTGCGCAATTTAGATCCAAGGGTTAATTAAGTGTTTTTCTACTGTAGTGAGTAAAAGAAACAGTGTTTTTCAACGCCAAAGAAGAAATTTTGCCTGTAGTATAATTCATATTCGAAGGTTAATTAAGCCCGTTTGCGCTTTTCTATTCAGTAAAATACACAGAGTTTTTAAACGGCACATACAAATAAATTTTTCCTGGCCATTTGTAGAGCGCAATTTATATCCAAGGATTACCTAAGCTTGTTAGTGGGTTCATTTGGAGTCAAATACGGGTGTGTATTTATCATATACAGATATCTTCATTAACAGGTCTGTACATTTTAGAACAACAGTAGGTCAGACAGAGATGTAGCAGGCTCTTTACATGCGAGTGGCAGTGGCACAAACATTCCTGGAGCAGGCACAGGTCACAGCACAGTAAGGGGACATCGCAGCAGGGGCCACTCGGCGAGGCCAAAAACTCCCCGGTGTCATCTAGCGGCCGTGGTTGACCAGCAACCCAAGGGTTCTTGTTTGGTTGACTAGGTCATCCACCCCCAGATGACATCTGACAACCCCAGCCAAGAGTCGGTGGGAACGTCAGACAAAACCCCTTAGTTAGCATGGCCCGGGGGACGGGTCAGCGGCCCTCACCTGTCTTCAACCCGCCTCTGTCCCATCCGGTTCCCTCAGCCAGAGATCTACTATGTGGTCTGGGCTCAGTGCCACTATACAGCGAGGAAGAACGATTTGAGGAGGACAGTCAGCAGCTACTTGGCAGCGAAGAAATGGGGCCAATATCCCCCGCTTCTTGCAGTAAGCAGCAAAGTATGATGTGGAGAGTGGAATTGGGAGGTCATGTTGTGAGGGGTCAGCATCTGCTATCACCCCGGTGAGGAGGAAACAGCATGAGATCAAAAAAATAATCGATGATGATGTAGCCAACCACACTTGGGAGATGGGTAAAGCAAGGGATTCATCATGTCAGGAGAGGGGGCATCAGCTTGCGCCTCAGGAGCGGAACAGCCAGCAAGTGGGTTGTGTGGCCGTGAGTCAGCAGGGTAGCAGCAGTGTGAGGTCAGGAGCCAAGGGGCCCACGGGGTAGAAAACCGCTTCGCAGGTCCAGAAAGTAGCGGCCAGGGGATCAGCGAGCAGCAGCGGTAGTAGTCAATCAGTGCGGAGCGTTGGCAGTAAAATCAGCTACTGGGCGGTGTGGCATTTCTTTGCTAAGACACCAGAGGAGCCGAATACGGGTATATGTAGAATCTGTGGGCAGAAAGTGAAGCATGGCCAGGGGCTAATGTTGGCACCACGCCCTGCGTCAAATCATGCAGGTCACCATCCGGTGGCCTGGGAGAAACGTGGCTCAGATTTGGTGGTCATCCTGCTGCCGCAGCACCCAGCGGCGCCCAGTGGCACGCATGCTATTGCAGCCAGTCAAGGCTCCATACCTCTGCAAAAGGGGAAAGCTTTTCTCTTGCCATATCATCTCCCGGTCCAGATGCTCCTGCTCCTCGCTACTCATTGGCGCAGCAGTTGTTAAACGAGGCGTTTTGCAAAGAGAACAGTATGGTCCAACCATCCTAAGGTGCAGAAGCTGACCGTGCTCCTGCCCAAGTTGTTGGTACTGCAGTCCCTCCCTTTCCAAATGGTGGACTTCCCGTTCAGAGAATTTAAATGGCCTGTGCCGAGCCGAGGTGGAGAGTTCCAAGCCTAATTTTTTTCCAAAAAGGCAGTACCAATCTTCACAAATATGTTGAACAGAAGGGTTGCCAGTCCTTGAGCTTATCGGTTTGTTCCAAGGTGCACCCGGGAGTGCGGGACGTGTGGGCAGGTGCACGTTGTCAAACTGCTGCTCCTGCGCCATTTTCCCCCTCCTCTCCTCCACCACCATCTCGCCTCCACAAGTACTGCTCCATAAAACCCCATGTGTAGGGCACAGCGGTGTCAGCAGTTCTACAAACCCGGCTTGACTCGGCGAACGAAGTCACCAGGGGAGGAACTGCTCCGCGTCATTCAGCAAGAAATCGATGTGTGGCTTTCTCCGCGCCCAAATTTCAAATCGGAACCATGGTGACAGCAATGGGAGTAAATGGTGTCCGCGCTGCACCCAGGAGGGATGCTCCATGCGCCCTGCGTGGGGCACGTGTTCAATCTGGTTTGTGGGAAAAGGTTCCTGAAGTCTTCCACCAATCTTCCAAAGATTCTGAAAATGGCGAGGAAACTGTGCATTCACTTCATCCATTCCTACAAAGCCAGGCAACACCTCCTCGAGTTGCAGTGGCAGAACGGCCTCCCGCAACACACGCTTTTTATGCGATGTTTCCACCCCCTTGGAATTCCAGCCTGCACATGTTGGACCGACTGTATGAACAGAGAAAGGCAATTAACGATTTTTGATTTATCCAGGCGGACGGAGTACTCCCTGTGTAACTTTGATGTCAGCAGTGGCAGCTCATGCGTGACACCTGCCGTTTGCTGAGGCCATTTGTGGAGGCCACGTTATTTGGCAGTTGCCAGGACTACAGGATGAATTAAGTCATTCCATGCTTTATTCCCGGAACAGATGCTGAAAAATCTGTCTGGGCAGGGGACTGGAGACGTGGCGACTACATCTCGCAGCCAAATAAGTCCGGTGGGGACTGAACTGTAGGAGGAGGAGGAGGACATTGGAGCAAAGCTTTTTCTGGTGAAATGAGTGGATTTTCTACCCAGGTGACAGGAGAGGAGGAGCAGGAGCAGCTGGAGGAGGTAGATGGAGATGAGGAAGATGAGGCAGATGACCCGCAAGCAGTATACAGTGGAGATGGAGGCAGGGAGTCCCTCGGAGTCACTTGTGCAGATGGCCCGCAGCATGCTGATTTGCCTGGCTAGTGTCAGCCGAAAACCATCCGGCAGAGGGAAAGATTCTGGGTCTCCACCCCATTGGACACTCGCTACCCGGGCCAAATGGGAGCCTTTTTCCCAGTGCTAGAGGGGGGACAAACTCAAAATACTATAGAGAAATCCTCCTAGTCAGTTGGCCACTGACTATGTGCGGGATCGTCCCTCCTCTGCGGTCTGATCGGAGGGTTCCTCAGCGCTCACGTACTACTGCCGCGGCTGCTGTGGGAAGGTCGGGGGGTAGGAACAGTACCAGCTCCATCAGCAGCAACCTAAGTCTGGAGTCGCTGATGAGCAACTTCCTTCACCCGCCTAGTCAGGAGGGCAGTCGCCAGCAGCAGCAGCAGGACCTGGAGCAGACCCTGAACCAACGGGTGGTGGCCTACTTGGACAGCACTCTGCCACCCCAGTTAGAAGATCCGCTGGAACTACTGGGCAGCCAAACTGGGGTGTGTGGCCGCACTTGCCGAGTTTGCAGTGGAGAAGCTGTCCTGCCCGGCCAGTATGTGGCATCAGAGCGGGTGTTCAGTGCGGCGGGGGGCCATCGTTACCCCAAGGAGAACCCGCTTGTCCACGGGAAATGTGGAACGACTGACCTTTGTCAAGATGAATCAGGCGTGGATCGGCCAGGATTTCCACACACCAATGCATTAGGCGTCAGATTACATCAGCCATAATGCCTCACCAAAACTTTGAGAAATGAGGCTGGGTTCAAACTACCTGCCTCAGCCACTATTCTGCTGCTGTCACCCGCCTGATGTCACATATCTGCTGCCAGTTGCTCCATCTGCCTTCCACCATCTTTACCAGGGACTGGTATTGCCACCCTTCTCCACACTCTGTCATTCATTATCTTCCCACCGTCCCACTCCATCCCTCCACCTGATCTCTCTATCATAGTCAATGGCTCTACACTCTCACCGGTCCCGCAAGTCCGCTGCTTTTGGATAACCCTTGACTCTGCTTTGTCCTTCAAACCCCACATCCAAACCCTCACCTTCACCTGCCGCCTCCACCTGAAAAACATCTCTCGCATCCGCTCAATCCTTAACCCTTTCCCTACAAAAAAACTGGTCCACGCCCTTGTCATCTCCCGCCTCGACTACTGCAACATCCTTCTCTGCAGCCTCCCATCTAGCACTCTTGCTCACCTTCAATCCATCCTCAACTCTGCTGCCGGTCTTATCCACCTCTCTCCTCGCTACTCCTCGGCCTCCCCCCTTCACTGGCTTTCCATTGCCCAGCGAATTAATTTCAAGTTACGAACCATGACCTACAAGGCTCTCCATAACCTCTCCCCTCCAAACATCTCTGCTCTAATCTCCAGATACCTCCCCTCACGCAAACTCCGCTCCTCACAGGACCTTCTTCTCTGCTCTCCTCTTGTCAGCTCCTCACACAACCATCTCCAAGATTTCTCTCGTGCCTCCCCAATACTCTAGAACTCACTGCCCCAACACATCAGACTCTCCCCAACTTTCACCAGCTTCGAAAGCAACCTGAAAACCCACTTCTTCAGGATAGCCTACCTAGAATAACCCCGCTGTCACTACACCCCACAAACATGTCTGCACCTCACCTTCTGTCTCTTTCCCCCTTCACTTTAGATTGTTAGCCTTCGGACAGTGCCCTCTAGAACTCTGTACATGTTGTTAATCAAATATTGTCACTATTTTAATTTTTTGAATTATGTTATGTATGTAACCCCCTGAATGTACAGCGCCCTGGAATCAATGGCGCTATAAAATAAATAATAATAATAAATAAATTGTGCCACTCTATGACCTCATGCTGCTGTTGCCGTGACCTCCACACTGTGTCACTGTGCCACTCTCTGACCTCATGCTGCTGCTGTTGTTGCTGCTGTGGTCACCTCCATGTAAGGGAGTAGTGGCTGACTCCATTTTGGTTTTTGTACCCCACCCACTTCCTCGGGTTTTAAATCAGTGCAGTGTGCTTTGAAGCAGGTCTCTTCGCTCCCTGAAGTGTGCTGGTCTGAATAGGACCCAATAGAGGTAACGTTAGCGTAGGGCCAACTTGCCTGAGGTCCCGGTGAAGTTTCGGAAGTGGGCTTAAGCAGTTCTGGCCAGAAATGTGAACAAAGAACCTCATTTTTTCCATATATCCTAGTTAGCAGTAATGCTTTTTCCAAAATTCCTATGTCCTTTTTGATAGTTTCTTTATTCCATGATGTGCCACTGTTTTTTGAATTTGAATGACTATATTGTGCCACTCTGTGGCCTACTCCTGTTTTTGCCACCTCCAAAATGTCATTGTGCCACTGTCTGACCTTATGCTGCTGCTGTGGCTGCTGCCGTGACATACACACACTGTCATTGTGCCACTCAAAGCCTACTCCGTTTTTGCCACCTCGAATTTTCATTGTGCCACTGTCTGACCTCATGCTGCTGCTGTTGAGACTCATCTCCACACTGTGTCATTGTGCCACTTTGTGGGCTCCTGATGTTGCTGCCACCTCCAGAATTTGTCATTATGCTACTCTGTGGCCTACTCATGCTGCTGCCAAGTGACCGCTCTCTCACTGGAACACCCTGTCGTTTCCTAATGCTGTTTCCACCCACACCTGTCAAAAGGAATAGGAAGGATCAGGATTGTCTAGCCAAAACCAGGAGTGGATACAGAACACAGGAGACATGCAAATATCCCATTTACTGGTCATCTCTGTTTTGGATCAACTCCTGTTTGTTTTTGGTCTTAGCAATACTGATGGATTATTGACCGATTGAAAGCGGACACTGACGGATGGGGCCTGCCGACACCCTCTCCACTCATTCGGGGGGCCTCTACATGTATCAGCGTTTAACAGAACAGGTTCTGTCATATTTTGTGACGGTTTAAAGCCCTGGCCTCATGGAGTGACCCCTGCTGTGACGCCCCCTTACTGTGCTGCGATCTGTGGCGGCTCCAGTAACCTACTACTGTGTTCTTTGACGCTATGGTAGGATCTTAGCCCTCAGCTTTTTTTTTTCCAGCTGGCGCTGCCATGACTTTATCAGGCTACATTCCCGCTTCAGTTTTTTGGTCAGTTTTGCCCTCTTAAGTGCCCAGGGAATTTTAGAGTGAAGCGATTCTAAGAGCGGCGGCAGTCATGTGTGTGTCATACTAAAACACAACATTGTATGGAGACCAAACCAAGCTCCCTCTGCATATTTAAGCATGGCACAATATTCTACAGCACCCTACAGGCTCTCTGCATCCAGGAAATAGCTGTTTTTTAACGAGATTCGTCCCGAAGTAGTTCGGACCGAAACAAATTTTGTCGGTAAATTCGCCCAAGTCGGCGAACCGAATTTTTGAGAAATTTGCCCATCTCTAGTTATATATCATCAAATCTGTATACAAGTGTCTGATGTGTCCTTTTTTGTACCTTTTGTAATAAAATGATCATGCTTTGGTCGCTAACGATTTTTGCGCAATTCATATTTTTTTGCTAAAAATACGTTTTTTACGGATTTTGGCATCAGAATCTGGGGGGTTTTTTTTACACATTTTGGTGTTAAAGTCCTTTTCTTACCATATTTTGGCACTAATAAAGTTATCTCGCTTCTGACGCCAAAAGTACATTTTTTTTCCACTGATTTTGGCATCAGAATCTGTTTTTTTTTTTATGGATTTTGGTGTTAAAATCCTTTTTTTTTTAACATATTTTGGCGCTATTAAAGTTATCTCTCTTCTGACGCCAAAAATAAGTTTTTTATGGATTTTGGCGCAATAATCCGTTTCTTTACGGATTTTGGTGTTAAAATCCTTTTCTTAACATATTTTGACATTAATAAAGTTCTCGCTCTGACGCCAAAAATAAGTTTTTACATTTTGCTGCAGAATCCGTTTGTACGAGTTGTGTAAATCCTTTCTTTACAGATGTTGGCGCTAATAAAATAATTTCGCTTCTGACGCTAAAAATACATTTCTTTATGGATTTTGGCGCCAGAATCCGTTTATTTACGGATTTTGGAGCTAAAATCCTTTTCTTAACTTTATTAGCGCCAAAACATGTTAAGAAACGTATTTTAGCGCCAAAATCTGTAAAAAAAAAAAAGTATTTTTAGCGTCAGAAGCGAGAACTTTATTAGCGTCAAAATCCGTAAAAATACGGATTTTAGCACCAAAATCCGTAAAAAAACTTATTTTTGGCAACAAAAGTGAGATAGCTTTATTAGCGCTAAAATCCGTAAAAATACAGATCTTAGCAACAAAATCCGTAAAAATTTTTATTTTTGGCGACAAACGCAAGATAACTTTATTAGCGCCAAAATCCGTAAAACGACTGCAAGATCACATATAAATGCAAAGAAGTGCTTTATTTACCCTTTTGTAGGGCAGAGTTTTCATTTCCCAAAGGCTTATTTTATGCATACATTAAAAAACAGGCTTGAAGAGAAGCAAAAAACGCTTGTAAAAAACGCGCCAAAAAACGCAAATCGCAGCCAAAAACTGCAGTTTTTTCAGCTGCTTTTGACAGGCAGAGAACAGAAAACTCAGTTTCATGAACGTTTTTAGTAATTCGTTTTTAGGTCGTTTTTTGGCCACTGCAGTGTAGACATAGCCTTATAGGTGTGCCAGCGTTTTTTTTTCTTATTTTTTTTATTTTATATATTGTGCCCTCTCAAAAACTAAAACAAAAAACACCAAAAATAAGCTCTCTTGGGGGGCATTTTTAGATAACTTCTTTGTTTTATTGCCGATTTCCCCTGTAACTGTGGCCGACATAATAGCACCAGTTTCATGGAAAGTACAGCTCTTTGTACTGACTGCAGAGCCGATTTCGGTTTGTTAAGACACAGCAGTATCTGCAACTACTGAACCGAGGCGGTCACGTGCTGGGAAACCAGGAGGATACCTGCTAAACTGTATATATAAATCTCACTGAGCGCTGCATATACAATGACTGAGAAGGTAGGGCCAGCAGTACACTGTCCCTGCCTTCTCAGTGGAGAGTCTAGCTGCTGTTGACAGTCGTCTTTCAACTCTCACAGCTGCACAATTACTGTGCAGCTGCACACTCCACGTGGAACTTTTAAATTAGCTGTGCAGAGTTTGGGGATGACCGCCCAGATGTGTAAAGTCAACGGACAGTTGAAATCTAGTTAAAGGAGTTGTCTCCCTTCAGAGTTTCAGAGAATGCATGAATGAAATACTCTGTCACTTCCTGGTTCAGACTGATTCATTTGCATAAGCTCCATGCTTGTACAGCTCCATGCAGTGCTGTGCTTTCAGATGCTAATTAGATCAGATTAGCTTCTCAAACTACTAACATGACTTATTATCTGATCCCCAAAACAAAGCCCTAATTACAGTTCTGTTTATTTTACATAAATCAAGCTTTTTACTGCTGAGCAGCACAGGACACTGCAGTGACCTGTGTGATGACATCACTCACTGTTATCTCATTAAACAAACAGAAGGGGGAGAATTGTTTACAGGTCTGTTATGGAGGGAACTGAAATAGCCAGGGAGGTCATAAATTCACTTGTATCTTCTTAGGGAAAACAGAGGAACAAAGCAATATATTTGGAAAATGTCTTTATTTTGTGTTCCCGACAATTTGAAAGCTATTCTTTGTAGCGAGACAACCCCTTTAAGAAAGCAGTTTAGAAAAATAAAATTTCACATTTTTGATCCCATAGTAATGGTTATTATGATGAAAAATATTCGGATTTATGAACTTACCATAATACCCTTTTCTCCTCTGATTCATTGGGTATAGGCCCTTGCCCTGGAAGGCTGACACTAGGTGGAAACTAAAACTGTTGGCTCCGCCTGGACGGACTATAGCCATCCTACTGACGCCAGACTATACAGTTGGTACAAAAGCCGTAGCAGAATGGATTAACCATAGTCCAATTCTAAGAAGAGAACGTCAAAATGAGAATCAGTATAAAACAAGACAAAAAGATGGAGCGATCGGTGTCTCTCACAGACTCAGACGAGAAAAGTACAAAAATAAACATATTATTCATTATACTAACCACCCCCAGCACCTTGGTATGTCCAAAAGCAGTCCCGGAGGGTGGGTAAAAGTTGGAAAGAAACACTTTAAAGCAGTGCAAGTTAGTTAGGATACCACCGCCTTAAGTACCTTACGAATACAGCTTGCATCAGCAAAGACCAGGTTATGAATTTGGGAGAATTTAGCAAAGGTGTGAACTGAGGCTCAGGTTACAGCCTTGCAGATCTTAGGAACCAAGAAAGAGATCCCTTACCACCCAGGACGCACCGACCATTCGAGTGGAAAGAACGGTGACCCGGAATGGAAAAAGCTCTCTCCTGTACCAGTAGGCTTCTGAGATTGCAAACAAGATCCTTATGGCAGTAGTAGCTTTAGAGGCCACCAGACCTATACGTGGGACCTTTGGAATAACAAAAAAAAGGGGTTGGAGTGCCTGAAAGATTTAATGACCATGAGGTAGATCCGAACGGCCCTGACAATGTCCAAACAATGCAGAGACCACTCCCAAGGGTGCAAGGGAGAGGGGCAAAATGAGGGCAGAACTATGTCTTCCTTAAGGTAGAAATGGGGAAACCACCTTAGGGAGAACAAAGGCATGGGATATAGGACGACCTGGTCCTTATGAAGAACCAAAAAAGGAGATCTTCAAGAGAGCCGCCAGTTTAGACACTCGACGGATGCATGTAATGGCCACAAGGAAGTTTTTATTCAGGGGACACTGTGGATATTTTCATTATTCAGGAGACACAACATGAGGCATATTTGATATTTTGGGATACAGCATATCAATTGGTTAGCTGATTATCAGCATAACTGTGTTGGTAATTCTTTTAATGCAGGGTCAAAGAGGCATATTCTATTTGATGGGGTGTTCCCACCATAGACTGATGGCATATCAATAGGAAATGCCATCAACACCTGATAGGGGAGAGTCCCAACTAGTTTAGGCTCCACTGGTTGAATATATTTCAGGGTCTGCCATCTTACTACACCTAGGATGTCTGTAAGAAGTTGGCTGGCATAATACACAGTAATTCTGAAATACTGCAGTGAATTATATTAGTATTCAATCAAGAACACATACTGTAATTAATATAACCTTAAAAGTAACAATGCAAAGTGTAAAATTATCATGCAATTCAACCTACACAGTAAATAGCATAAACATTTTTAAAAAATGGCAAAATTTAGCTTTTTTCATCCTCCCAAAAATGTAATAAAAAGCACTAAAAACACCCAAAGAAAAAACAATACTGCAAAATGGCATGAAGGAAAACACCAACTCAAGCAAAATAAGAAAAAAGATAAGAAAAAAAACATATAAATTTGTTATCACCACAACGGTACTGACCCACAGAATAAAGGTAACATGTTATTTATGCCACACAGTAAAGAACACTAAATTTAAAACACTTAAAAAAAAAAAAAAAAAAAAAAAAAAAAACAAAACTTTGCAATTGTATTTTTTCCAATACCCTAGAATTAATAAATGTTAAGTGTTATGTATAATAAAATTGTTAAATTAAAACTCACTACTACTGTTTTTTCAAGGAGGATGCCTTTTCTTTGATGACGAGGAATGGGGTAAACTAACTTAATGTTTTTGTCTAACCCAGGAAGAAGTCAGCTCCGTCTTAAAAATTAAAATAGAAAAATTTCCCGGGGTCCTGAGGGTTAATACCCCCCCTTTCCCCCCCCCTAAGGGGTTTAAGTAATTCATAGATAGGCCCCTATTCTTAATTTTTAGGACTTTAATAGGGGGGGTATGGCCAAAGGATTGGCGCAAGCAAATGGGGGCCAAATATTCAAAAGGGGAAAAAGGGTCGGAAACTATGGGCCGAAAATTTAAAACCTCTGTTGTGGGTAAATTTTTTAAAGGGGTTTTTTCTCAGGATGCACCTGGATACTCACTAAAGAAAATTAAAACGCCGTTTCCAGAGGGGGTTTATAAGGATCGTCTTGTCAAACTAATCGATCAGCTTTATGGGGAAAGGTTAGTTCTAGACTGGATGGGGGGTGAGGCATTAAATGTCATATATCAGATTTCTCAAAAGCATTTGATACGTCCACAAAAAGGGGTTGATAAAATAGAATGTTTAACAGGAAAAATGTGTCAAGGGGGGTAAGCAACAGGTTTTAAAAATTGAAAAAAAAGGGGTTGGAAATTAAATACATACTCGACTGTTTACTCTGGGGTCCCACGGGGCAGTATTGGGCCGTATCCCTTTAATATTTTCATTAATGATCTTTCACATGGATTGCAAAGTAGAATAAATCTTTACAGATAACAAAATCTGTAAAAAAATCAAACACAATAAGGATAAAGTTTTATTACAAAGGATCGGGGTAATTGGAGGCCTGGGGAAGAAACGGCAATGAGGTTTAACACGATAAAAAAGGTTATCACATGGAGGAAAAAACTTACGGACTAAATGTTAAATCGAAAAAAAATTGGGGTAAAAGTGACATGGAGGGGAACTTGGGAACCCTGGGGACAATAAAAAATTTGGGTTACAGCCAGTGTCAACAGCATTTGCCAAGGAAAAAATACGATAGGGGGATGTATTAAAAGGGGCATAGATGCACATGATGAAACCCAATTTTTTAAATTGAGCGTAAGGGACCTTCATTAAACAAATTAAACCGCATACAAAGGAGTGGGAAGACCCAAGTGCAACCCCTTAGACCACCTTTCTTCGCACGAGATAAACAACCCCTGGGCAACCCTTCCCCCAAAAGAAAGAGGGCTTGAATTTTCAGCCCCGAAAATTAAAGGGACAAATCCAGGTTGGAGAAAAAAAACCCGCAAGTGTTTATTAAAAATTTTGTTTTTTTAAAGATTTGTCAAATACTATGCTATTCAGTTTTTCATGTGTTTTAAACTTTAAAATAAATTAAATGGAGAAACCTTTTATGGATATATTGTCGTAGGTTTTTGTATTGGGAGTATACCTCTATACAGAGAACATTATTCTCCCATTATACAAGTCACTGGTCAGACCACACATGGAATATTGGAAACAGTTATGGGCACCATCCCACAGGAAAGAAATTTTTGAGCTTGAACAGGAAAAAAGGGCTGCAAAAAAAAAAAAATAAAAAAGGACTGGGTAAAAACTGCAATACCCAAAAAAATTAGAAAGGGATTAGGGGGTATTTAGTTTAGAAAAAAGGACGGCCCTTCGGGGGGCCATAATAAATATTTTTTAAATATATTAAAGGGTCAATATGAGATCTTTCTCAAATTTAAATTTAAAACCCAGGACTTATTAAGAAAAAGGGGGGCCTTTCCTCTACATCTTGGGGGGAAAAAAAGGGTTTCTACATAAACAAAAAAGGGGAAATTCTTTACTGTTAGAGCAGTGAAACTGGGGAACCTCTCCCGAGGAATTTTTCATGGGGGAATTCAAAAAAAAGGGTTCAAAAATAGTTTGGTTTGCATTTTGGGGCCCCAAAAAAATAAAACCCAATTTTATAATGACTAGGATTTGGGGGGGGGGGCCCTTTTAAATCCAGGGTTTAAATTCCTATTGCCATTTTGGAGTGGGGAAGGAATTTTTTCCCTAAAAATTGAGGAAAATTTGGCTCCTCCCTCTTTGGGGGTTTTTTCCCTTTCCCTCTGGAATCAACAAGGGGCCCTGAACTAAAATGGACTTTTCCTTGCTTTTTCGGCCTTACAAACTATGTAACTATGTACTTATCCCCCACAAAAACACCCTCCTACTGCCGCGATGATGTTAAAATTTTGAAAAAAGTTATGGCTCACAGGGAGCAGGGATTAAAAAAGTTATAGTTGTTTGGATATGATATATGTTGTATTTGGAAAATTATAATTATTTAGATATAGAAGTAGGGATAATATTTCTTGGCATACTATATAGTGGGCACCCAGTATATCTTTGTCATTTAAATAGGGAACCCGTTATTAAAAATATCGATCTCACCCCTAGACATAGCCATTGAAAAAGCTGTTAGCCTTTAGCACGTAATTTTTTTTTGGGGTTTCTCCTCCAAACCCCTTTCTCCCTTTGAACAGGGCCCCAGCTTTTGCTTTTCCCCTGCCCGTCCACCACTTAAAAGTGAGTTTCCCAAAAAAGAGCCATGCTTTCCCCTTTCAATGGCCCCCCCCCTGGGGCAACAGCCAAAGACCTGACACAGAAGCGAAAAGAGTAATGATCATCAAAAAAAGGGGACCCCAAAAAAAAATTTGTAATAAACAGGGGCACAAAAATATAATTTCAAAGAGGGAAACACAGGTATGAAGAGGGAAGATAAAAAACAGGGAGAGGGAAAGCATTGTGCAATTTAAAGGTTCAGTACCACAAGACTTTTGCCTTTAGCACCACACAGATCTGGAGCCAGACCTGGGCTAAATGCCTATGAATTGCATGTACTTGTAAGAAAAGTCTGTAAAAAAAACCCAAAATCATTATTTTTAATATTGGGTTTGAATTGGGAAACTTTAAACTTTTTGACATGATTTCGCCCATAGGGAAAAATGACAAGGGAAAAAATATAAATTTTTTTAACCTAAAAGAAGGTTATCAAAAAATCCCTTTGGTGTTCGGGGGAAAACCCGGCTGTTAAATTTTAAAGAAAATGTATGGATATTTAGATATTAAAAAACTGCTATATCAATCATTAAAAATACAAAATCAAATTTTCACCCCCCAAATACAATCCCTTGGGAAAGGTGCCTTGGTGGAACGATTTCATTATTCATTAAAAACATTTTTACACGTCAGATATAGTACCCTTTTCCTGACCCGATATATAGTTACAATCATAATTATCTCACTACAACTCAGTACAGTCCTGCTGTTGTGACAGAAAGTCCCACTTGTTTGGCTATTTTTAAAATTCCCAAAGAAAAAAATGGGGAGGACGGCCGCAAAAGCCATCCTCCTCACTCTCTCAGATTGTCGGCTTGTAACTAGCTATGAGCCGACCCGCAGTGTGCTTGTGGGAACACATCTTTAAGAATTGGAAAATCAATATACAAATAAAGATAAAGTTTTTAAGACAAATCATGGGGAAAGCAACCAAAAAATTTAAAATTATTATGGGTGACTTCAACTACCCCGCTACAAACTGGGAAGCAGAAACCTGCAGGTTCAGCAAAATATAGAGGTTTCTGACTTGTACCTTTTCCAAGTAGTGCAAGACCAGACAAGAGGATGAGCAGACCAACATTCATTCCTACACCAAGCTTCACTTTATGACCTCAGCCTGCTTTATTCTCAGGCGCAGGTTTACAAACAGCATAAAAAAAAAACAGAATAAACAAAACCCTCAGCCATCTGGTCTCTACACATCAGTAGAGACCCTCTCTATCAATGGAAATGGCCCTATAAAAAGCACCATAAAAATTTAACCCCAACCCAGTCTAGAGGCTTCACTCAAGGCTCTGGGGACCAGAGATCTCTGTAGCTCCATTGTCAGGTAGCAGACCATGGCCCCCTGATCACCTGGAGTACTAGGCTTCTAATAGGCCTCCAGGAACCTACCAAAAGCCTGTCCTGAAACACTGGAACAGCCACCCATCCAACGCTATAGCTGTTTCGAGAAAAGCCAGCCAACAATAGCTGGGTGTGAGGAAGAAAACTGACTCAAAATGACAGACCTCTCTCCAACCTCACTAGTCGATCCCCGCTTCCCCCAGCCCAGGGCAAGCTCAATTTTACACATAAATCAAGCCCATTGTAAATGCTTTCGGTAGGATGTTGCACAGCAGGACATCTGGATTCCCAAAAAACTCTCCTTTCCCTTAATTAGCACTGAACAAATGCTAGCTCAAACTCAAGCTTCAAAGACTTCAATCAACCCAACCCAGTCGGGTCGTCTCTGATTTTTCATATCGATTTATAGGTGACCAGCTCATAACTGGGGCATGGCGAGTTCAAATCTCAAAATATGGAACCCCCCCGCACGCACAGGCCCATTTCCAGGTTTCCAAGGCAGGGGGACTGAGATATCCACAACCGGCCCCGGGGAGTCCATAAGATAGGCGTGTCTCATATCCGGGTTGGGTAGATCCAGCCGGTTCTGATGATGCTACCGGCTGGTTCTGTGCCAAGGCCCTGTCGATTATAGACCATTTTTGGGTTTGTATCAAAACTGCCTGACCTGAGTGGGAGGATTCATAGACCGTCCCAGGGGTGTGTAGGGGGCTGCCACGGGGGCTCCCCTCACAGATATAAGCCAGAGCCAAGGTTGGCTCTTCCGTTGATCCAAGGAGGGGGGGACCTGAGAGAAGGTCCAGGAGCATCCACCCAGCAGCCAGGCTACATATTTCCCCCCTATGCGAGCCGAGCACCAAGAACAAGGTAACTTGACTATTTAACTGCCCTCTGTCTGTAATCCATAATTGTATGGTTTCATCTCGACTTTTACCTGTATATATTATCATTCTGTATATATTACCTCTCTAGTGTGCCCTCCAAGGCTAATTAAATCTATAAACTTTAATCTGAGTTAGTCTGTCTTGATAATCGGCCTCACACGCCTAATCCTCGGTCTATAGTATATAGCTACCCAAGGGTTGGTTCCTGCCCTGCTAAAAATCGGTAACGGACCGGTCTTATAACTAAACGAGAGAACAGGTGGCAGCATTTTGTCTCCCTGTGCCGGTGTGGGCAAGGGTTAACAGTGGAACAGTATCTGGCTGACCTTGAGCTCCCCCTAGAGGGCAGCGCAACGTCGAGATACACCCCAAGTCAGGCTGTCGTCGCTCAAGTGGGCTGGCAGACTAGGCTGTTTTCGTCACACTGGGTTTCAGCCATACTTGGTACACATGTCAGCAACCTACGGCTACTGGCCCAAAATAGCCGGCTTCCCCCACCGAGAAAGCGTTTGCAGCAGGATACCTGCAGTATTCCACCTAGTGGCAGAAACCTGCGACTGCCAAAGGTTGCTTTTCCACACAAGTTACAAGAAATCATGAAAACCTGTTCAAAAACTGTGAAACACTGTTCTTTCAAAATAGACAACCATAACATATAACTGGTTATTTCTAAGGTTATGACTATTCTATCATAAAGGAATATCTAATAAAAAGGTTTGACTTTACTTTACATAAAAAAGATATGAAGGCAGCACTTCAAAAATAAGATGTGATTTATTGACCTAACAGCAGCGACGTTTCAGCCCTGACTTCTGGTGTTTTTTACTTTACATAAGACTTAAAGGGAACCTGTCACATAGATTATGCCTCTCTTGCTGAGGGCAGCAGAAGCTGATGACAGACCTGCTGTTTCCAGCACTGTGTCCCTTATTCTGTAAGATGCAGTAGTTTTAGAACATTAAATGCTCAAATCTTATTCATGAGCAGGTGTTAGCCCCACCAACCAAAGGCTAGACCCACCCACCTGGCAATTATTCACATGTTTCTACCTATTCAAAGTAATAAGTTAATCAGTTGAGGTGGGTGGGGCATGAAAAAAATAACTCTTTTCACGACTCTTTTCTTGCTGAAAACTGCAGATTTGGGCATTAAATACTCGAAAACTCCAGCATCTTACAGAATAAAAGACACAGCGCTGGAAACAGCATGTCTGTCACTAGCTTGTGCTGTCCTCAGCAAGGGGGGCATAATCTATGTGACAGGTTCCCTTTAAAAAATTATCATTTAGTACTTTGTAAAGGTGTACTCACATAGTGCAGTTCTGTTGTAAAAAATGGCATCAAAATCATGGACAGAAAAAAGGCATGTTTTTGTCACAGTTTTGTGATGCGGTAATTAACTATGCAGGTTTTTACAGGTGAAGCATGGAGAATATTGTCACAACACACCATGTGCATAGGGTCTGTCCTGTGGGAAAGCGGATGGACATGTCACTTTTCTGAAAGGGGTCAGTTTGACAAGTTATTTTTTAATACTTACACAAATCTAGCAGAATTGTTTGATTAACCAAAAGAAAAACAAAACTTTATGCACTATAAACCTAAATCGCAGTGAAAGAAGAGAAATATTCAACTAAAAACTGGGATGATTTTTCCAGAAGACCTTGTGGATAGAAATGCCAAACACAAAACCAAAAAAAATCAGAAATATATTAAATAGGCCAAAAAAAATCCCTAGCAGAAAACGTCAAAAAACAAAACCTATTAAGAAAGAAAATCCAATTTATTTCAATCTATACAAACATAAAAAGAAAAACATACAATAATATACAACTTTGTATATTATTGTATGTTTTTCTTTTATGTTTGTATGGATTGAAATAAATTGGATTTTCTTTCTTAATAGGTTTTGCTTTTTGACGTTTTTTATGACCTTGTGAAATGAATTGTTGACTATATAATACAAGGACATGTCTGGTTCACCAGTATAGCTATCCATTCTGCCATATAAGGAGTATAGACAGACATTTATTGAAACTATACCGTTAAAAGAAAAAAAAAACTGAAAACCATAAAACTATTCATTCCCTTGCATAAATTCGGTAATAATTGTGTGATTGGTGGGGCTTGACTAATAAGACCCCTAATGATCACAGAAATGAATGTCCCTGTTTGAATGTAGAAGAGGATGACTGTGTGTACTGAAATTTCATTCAAACTCTATTGCAGGGGTGCACAACATTTTTTTTCCCAAAAGCAAAAATTGGCCAAATTTAACCCACCCAAGGAACCTAATAAAATTTGAGGGGTAAACCCCATCTGTGTTTCCCCCACTTCAATTGTAAATACCCAAATGGCTGAGAGGTCTTGGTTCCACTTTAGGAACCGCTAGAGAACAGAATGGGGGGAAGGGGGGTCTTTTAAGTTTCCCGAAAAAGGATTGAGGATTTTTTATTGTGTTTTTGAGGGTTTTCAGAAATGGTTAAATGGCAAAAACAAAAAAAACTCCGCTCTTCTAAAATTGTAGTATTTATTCCCAAAAATTCCTAAAAAGAAATAAAAAACGCCAAACAAAGTGGTTGAAAGTTTTTAGGGCTGACACCATTCATAGCTACATTCTTTATTTGTTGGGGGTTGCCAACCCTTTCGTTTTAAACTTATTTTGGGTGGTGAAATTCTCTGACTATATTATTAAAAGGTGTTTAAACTATAATCGGGGGAAAAAACCACCAATAGAGAGCCTCCCCTCCAAAAAAAATTTCTTCCTTTCTGGAGTCAGACATTCTTGAGTTTTCTTGGGCTGCCATGTTGGTCAAAAAAAAAAAACTCTTTTAGAAAAAGTTTTTACTTGATTGTAGGTAGTTTTTAGCTTATAATGCCCTTTTGCCAAAAAAGTTCTACAGGGTTTGCATTACAGTGCAAAACCAAACCCGGGCCAGAATTTTCGTCCAGCCATACGGCCCCGCCTACAGTGCAAAGCCAACAGGGCCAGACTAAATGCAAAACAACAGGGCGCACTCATGCAAAGCCACGGGCCCGATTCAGTGCCCAAAAGACACAAAAAAGGGCAGCATACAGTGAAAGCCCAAAGGGCCCAGATTTCAGTGCAAAGCCAACAGGGCCAGAATTTCAGTTCAAAAAACAAAACAGGGCCAGAACAGTGCAAAGCACAAAGGGAAAAAAGTAAAAGCCTTTCGGGAAAAACTAAGGCAAAGCCCCCAAAAGGGCCCCGACTAAGTGCAAACCAACAGGGCCCAGAATTACAGTCCAGCCCAAAAGGGCCCCGATACAGTGCAAACCAACAGGGCCAGCATTTCAGTGAAAACCAAAGGGCCGCATACAGTGCAAAGCCACACAGGGCCCAGCACTACAGTGCAAAGCCACACAGGGCCCAGCATTACAGTGCAAAAACCCCCCAGGGTCCAGAATTTTCAGTGCCGCATAAAGGTCGAAATTACAGTGCTGCCATACAAGCCCAGATTTTCAGTGCCAAAACCAAAAAGGGCGCATTTCGTGGCCAAAAGGGCCCCCGATTTCGTCAACAACAGGGCCAGATTTTCAGTGCGCAACAGGGCCAGCATTACTGGCAAGCATACAGTGCAAAGCCAAACAGGGCCCAGCATTACAGTGCAAAACCCTACAGGGGGCCGCATTTCAGTGAAAGCCCACAGGGCCCAGTTTTCAGTGCAAACCAAGGGCCCAGCATTACAGTGCAAACCAAACCCCGCACTAAAGGGCCCAAACACATACAGGGTCCGTTTTTCGTGCCGCAAAGGGCCGATTACATGCCAGCCAACGGCAAAGCCACACAGGGTCCAGTATTACAGTGCCAGCCATACGGAGCATTTGTCCGCCATTCAAGGTTAGATTACGTGCCAGCCATTCCCGGCCCGCAAAACGGCCGTTTACAGTGCAAAGCCACACAGGGCCCAGCATTACAGTGCCAGCCATACAAAAGGCCCAGGGATTACAGTGCCCAACCCAAAAAGGCCAGATTACAGTGCCCGCCTACAGGGCCCGATTCGTGCAGCCAACAGGGCCCAGTTTAAGCGCCCAGCCCAAAAAGGCCAGATTACAGTGAGCCCATTACGGGCCCCAGCATTAGTGCAGCCAACAGGCCCAAAAAAAGTGCCACCAAAGGGCCCCGCATTACAGTGCCACATACAGGCAAAGCCAAAAAACAGGGCCAGATTAAGGAGAACAGGCCCAGCATTACAGTGCCAGCCATACAGGGCCCAGCATTACAGTGCCACCAACGGGCCCACATTTTTGGAGCAACAGGGCCGCATTTCGGCAAAGCCATACAGGGCCCAGCATTAGTGCCAGCCTTTCGGGGCCAAAACAAAAAAATCCAGCCTTAAGGGCCCAGCCCTACTGCCAAAAAAAACAGGGCAAAACCCCACTGGGCCCAGGATTACAGTGCAGCCAACAAGGGCCCGCATTTTAGTGCCAGCACAAGGCCGCATTAAACCAAGGGGGCCCGAAAACCCCGGGAGCTTACAGTGCCAGCATACAGGGCCAGATTAAGGCCAGCCCTACAAGGCCCTGCATTTAAATGCAAAACCATACAGGGCCGCTTTAGTGCCCCATACAGGAAACCAAAAAAAGGGGGCCCGCCTTACAGGGCCCGGGAACAGGCCAATTAAAGTGCAAAGCCCCACGGGCCCCGCATTTCAGTGCCAAACTACAAAGGCCGCATTACGTGCCAAAACCATACAAGGCCACATTAAAGTGCCAGCCATAAGGGCCCGTTTACAGTGCCGCCTACGGGCCCGTTTTTGCGCCCGCCCTTCAGGCCCCCGCATTACAGTGAGCTACGGGCCCAAACATTGTGCCCGATAAGGGGCCACCATAAAAAAGTGCCAGCCTTACAGGGCCCAGCATAACAGTGCGGGCAGTGGGAGCCACATTGTAGGGAACTGGGGGCTGCTTGTTGTGCAAACTTGTTCTACTGGTATACCAAAGATAGCTGAGTGTAGTTCCATAGACATCAGGATATCCATTCTTATGATTGGTAGGAGTTCCAGCAGTTTGACCCCCCACTGATTACCACTGTCCTCTGGATATATAGTAACCGCATTAATATATGGAAGAACCAAGCAATGTTCTAAACGTTTACCTTGAAATCATGTTGTATGCTTGAGAAGATGGCAGAATCATCACCTCAGTAATGTAATACTTGACAACATCTAAAAGGAATATAAAAACATGGTGTAATGAAAAGGTAGCAGGACATGGTAACATCAGGGTTAAAATTGTGTAGCAGAATATACCCCTCTGAATTGGCCAAACATTTAGGCTACAGGATGCCACTGACCAGAGCTTGGGGCATTACTTGGAGAAGACAGAATCTCATCTTTAACACCTAGGCCTGGTTTGTACAAACCTAAAAAGATGGGTGGATCTTTTTATCTGAACTAAGGAAACATAAACTGGAAATTTAAGGACTATAAAAATGTATTACTTCTGGTTTGTCCCCATAATAACCTCACAAACTACTAGTGCCACATTTGCCTAATAAACAGACTGTTGGCTCTGGAAACCTAAGTCAAAGACCTGGATTTATGCTGGATGTGTAGTTATTTTCTTACCCTCGAAAAAAGCAGAAAAGACTTTATAGATTGTAAGTGTTAGGTGTTTCTGGTATTTTTCCTTTTTATTTTTTTGCTTGTTTTAGGCCATATTTGTCTCTTGTTTTCTTTCGTATTTTCCTAGCAATGTACTGTTCATACATAATTAAGCTGGTCTTCTTTACATTGTTCTTCAACAGTCAAAGGGTGGAAACTCTCAAGATGTTAGGTACCTATAGACCCAGAATGGAGTAGGTCATGGCAGTAAGTAGAGTAATGGGTGTATAATTTAGGCTCAATTTAGATTCATGAAATGTAATTACAAGATTAAGTGGAAATAAAGTAACCCTTTGCATTTTCACCCACACCATGTGCTTGGAAAGTATATACATGACGTATAGAGAAAATTAGTCATGGGAACATAAACAAATGTCCAAGACTTCTGGAGAAAAAATTGTGGGAGCTTCTACATATTGTTTAAACTTTTAACCAGTCTCAACATTTACCACATTAAAAGTCGAGGTCCAAAGGCCACCACTAACAATAGAAAGGAAAGGTGTGTTCATTAGTGATGCCCTCTCTCCCTCATTGGTTACTTTCTATAACATGCAGACATCCGAAAAGGCCATTCACAGACTTACTCAAGACATGGTAGATTTGCAATTTGAAGTAAACTAGAATTCAGGGAAATAAGATCGTGCTATGGATTGAAATCTGTAGACTGCTAATTCTGTTGTGGAAATGCGATTAAAGGTATTGTCTGGTTCATTCAAAAAATAAATAAATTAGCAACTGGTGGCCAATAACATAAGAAAAAACTATACTCCCCTTCCGCTGCTCCTTCGTTTCAGCACTGCATCTCCATGGTCTTCTGTGCACCATCCAACCTAAATATCACCGTTGTAGGCTGTAGCCGTGATTCGCCATAGTAGTCACTTGCCTCTACTTATATCACACTTCAGAGCTGCTCCCTTCCGAAATGATAGCAGATAATGAAGACAAGACAAAAGACAAAAGAGAAGCGGAGTACAGTGCCTTGCGAAAGTATTCGGCCCCTTTGAACTTTTCAACCTTTTGCCACATTTCAGGCCTCAAACATAAAGATATAAAATATAAATTTTTAGTGAAGAAACAACAACATGTGGGACACAAGTGTGAAGTGGAACAAAATTTATTGGATATTTTAAACTTTTTTTAAAAAAACAAAAAAAACCCTGAAAAGTGGGGCGTGCCAAATTATTTGGCCCCTTTAAGTTAATACTTTGTAGCGCCACCTTTTGCTGCGATTACAGCTGCAAGTCGCTTGGTTATGTCTCTACCAGTTTTGCACATCGAGAGACTGAAATTCTTGCCCATTCTTCCTTGGCGCACAGCTGGAGCTCAGTGAGGTTGGATGGAGAAGCGTTTGTGAACAGCTGGAGCTCAGTGAGGTTGGATGGGGAGCGTTTGTGAACAGCAGTTTTCAGCTCTTTCCACAGTTTCTCGATTGGATTCAGGTCTGGACTGTGACTTGGCCATTCTAACACCTGGATACGTTTATTTGTGAACCAAAGATTTTGCTTTATATTTGGGATCATTGTCTTGTTGGACGATAAATCTCCGTCTCAGTCTCAGGTCTTTTGCAGACTCCAACAGGTTTTCTTCCAGAATGTTCCTGTATTTGGCTCCATCCATCTTCCCATCAATTTTAACCATCTTCCCTGTCCCTGCTGAAGAAGAGCCCAAACCATGATGTTGCCACCACCATGTTTGACAGTGGGGATGGCGTTTTCAGGGTGATGAGCCGTGTTGCTTTCACGCCAAACATATTTTGCATTGTGGCCAAAAAGTTGGATTTTGGTTTCATCTGAGCAGAGCACCTTCTTCCACATGTTTGGTGTCTCCCAGGTAGCTTGTGGCAAACTTTAAACAAGACTTTTTATGGATATCTTGAAATGGCTTTCTTCTTGCCACTCTTCCATAAAGGCCTGATTTGTGCAGTGTACGACTGATTGTTGTCCTATGGACAGACTCTCCCACCTCAGCTGCAGATCTCTGCAGTTCTTCCAGAGTGATCATGGGACTCTTGGCTGCATCTCTGATCAGTCTCTCCTTGTTTGAGATGAAAGTTTAGAGAGACGGCAGGGTCTTGGTAGGTTTGCAGTGGTCTGATACTCCTTCCATTTCAATATGATCGCTTGCACAGTGCTCTTTGGGATGTTTAAAGTTTGGGAAATCTTTTTTGTATCCAAATCCGGCTTTAAACTTCTCCACAACAGTATCACGGACCTGCCTGTGTGTTCCTTGGTCTTCATGATTCTCTCTGCACTTTAAACAGAACCCTGAGACTATCACAGAGCAGGTGCATTTATACAGAGACTTGACTACACACTGGTGGATTATATTTATCATCATCAGTCATTTAGGACAACATCCTAACTGAACTTCCGGAGCGAGTTTGCTGCACTGAAAGTAAAGGGGCTGAATAACATTGCACGCCCCACTTTTCAGGTTTTTTTTTTTTTTTTACAAAAGTTGAAAATATCCAATATATCTCGTTCCACTTCACAATTGTGTCCCACTTGTTGTTGATTCTTCACAAAAAAAAAATTAAATTTGATAGCTTTATGTTTGAAGCCTGAAATGTGGCAAAAGGTTGAAAAGTTCAAGGGGGCCGCATACTTTCAAAAGGCACTGTATATGTTCTTGTTTTGTTTTTTTAATGTGGCTCACTTTAGCTTATTACTGAATTTTTTTTAAATGAACTGGACAAACCCTTTAAAGGTATAGTGGTGAATATTTAAAAAAAAAAAAAAAGCATCTAACAGACACAAATTTTGCTGTGGGATCGACATGGATTTGCAGTGCAGATCTGGGGTGGATAGAATATTATTTATGCTTTCTATTCAATCTAAATAGCCCCAATTTGCATAGATGTTTTACAGGCATATATTCGTATCAATCAGTCCGTTGTTATTTGTTGCTTAACTTCCCTGCAAAATCATAGAGTTAAATAATAAAATTCTGGTTGCCTTCAGAAACCAATAAATGGCAATGGTCTATGAATGAAGTACGAACCTCTGCATCAGCAAAATGGAGCTCCCATTGCTATTAAGTGATATAACACATTAATTGGTGCAGAATGCTGACTCTAAATAGTCTATGATGTTAAAAAACAAACATTCATTCCATAGTGGATCTCCTGATAAAAGCTATAAAATCCTTTTTCTCTGACTAATCTGTGCCACCATATTAAACCTTCGAGAAAAAAAGGAAACGTCATTCCAAAAACTGCTGTTGTAAAGGGGTCAAATACATCGCCTTCATAGTCATTTCCCAGCCAAAGTGTTCATGATTTTTCTTCCAGAGACCTTTATTAGAAACACTGCAGTTATTAATTTCCTGTTTGTCTTAACTTCTATAATTACTCTGATTACATCCTTTATGAATCCCCAGATGAACAGAGAGCCTTTGTGTTATTTCACATCATGCAGCCATGTACGGTTTTTACAGAGAGACCATACCACACGGGTTTATAAATTTACTAGAAATATAATCTGGGTCACCAATGCCCTTGACGATGAGAGTGCAAATGTACCTGCTTCATCCAAAATGCAGTGCATTGATCAATCATCCCGCCATGACTCTCATGGGTTTAATTTGGAAATAATGAGCCATTTAGAAAAAAAAACTATTCAATGAAAATCAAATTTCACATTTCTTCCACACTTTAAAAAAAAAAATAGTGTGACAATAGGAAGTGACTTGATGTACTGGGAGTATGAAAACTTTGGCTTATCTTTCCTTCACACTGCTCCAGCTTGCGTAAGAAGCAGCTGCCGTGTCCATAACAAGGGAGCAGAATGAGCCTTTTATTGTCCGCCTGGTATTAGCATTGTTTCTCTTTTACATACCTGATGACACAGTCTCTCCCAGTATTGCTTTGCAACGCTTGCAAACGACTTTGGTATTTTCCTTTGATTTCTGTAAGCCAGAAAAATGTCACTTAAATGTCACATTACACCTTTAGATAAAGAATGTATAATTTTATATATCCTCTCTGGAGGGCAGACTGAACTTTATTGGGCTCTTCTTTCACTGCTGACATTCTATGACATCTGTCTTTTTCAGCGCTTACTTGTCCAAACTCACCATATATCACGAGCATACTGGCACAAGGTATTCACCTAGCGCACGGCTCACGAAAACTGGTTTGTTCTAATACTAGAGTAAGGGTATGTTCACAAGGGTATGTTCAAAACCTCGCCTGAAACACACTTCTTCAGAAGAGGTTTTGACGAGGTTTTTGAGATGCGCGTTTCAGGCGCAGTTTTCTCTTGACCAACCTACAATATTACAAATTTACAAACTGCATCCAAAACCACGGCAAGGTTTTTGACGAGGTTTTGAAACTCTCCATTGTGGCACAGCGACCAAGGATGGTCGCATGGTGCTGCCACTAGGTGGCGTACGTCAAGAGACCTGGTGGAAAAGTGCCACCGAGGGCCTGGTCTCAGTGGGGGAAGCCAGGTATTGTCAGCTACATTAGGTTGCTGACACTTGTACATAGTACGGCTAATGTCCAGCCATTATGGGCTGGCGTTTCCCAAAACAGTTCCCATCTTCCAGGTCCCCGTGTTCCAGCCCAGGTACTGGTTAGGTCTCTGGAGACCTATTAAAGGCCTACTACTCCAGGTGATCGGGGGCCTCTGGAGACCTTTTAAAGGCCTTCTACTCCAGGTGATCGGGGGCGTGGTATGCTACCTGTGTGTGGAACAGCAGAGGAGCTGGAGGTAGAGGCTCTGGCCCCCAGAGGCTTAGGAGAAGCCGGAACCTAGCAGGAGACTGGATAAAAGTACTTTATAGTGCTCGGTGATAGGCCGTGGCCACAGATAGATAGGGATGACTGTTATGTGTAGTTAGTAGCTAGACGGCCTAGGGCTTTTGTATGCTTTGCATGTTTAAACTATGTTGGAGAATAAGGCTGGCTGAGGCCAGGTTCAAGAGACTACTGGTGCCAGAGGATTAATTTGCCAATACCGATCTACCAAAGAAGGCGATTCAAGAGCTAAAATACCCCCGGGATGGCCAAGGACGGCATCCAAACGTGAGTGGAAGCTTACACTATTGATTCCTATGGGGATTGTCAGTGTTGGAAACGCTTCAAGAATTGACATGACACTTCTTTTTCGGCCGCCAGAACAGCGTCCAAAGAGGCGTGGAAAACGCGCTACAAAACCGCGTCCAAAAATGCATAGTGTGAACTACAACGCGGTTTTACATGGGAATCAATGAAAATGAACTGTGGCGGTTTGGGAAGCTTTTTAGATGCTGAAATGCCGTGTGAACATACCCTAACTTTGGAGATCAAAACAAACTCCTGCTAGTGCTAATACATACACATTTTTATTCTGTGCAGCACATCAGTGCTATGCTGGTTTATAATGTAATAAAGCTAGGTAACTAGAAAAAATAACACTATGTAAGTAGAAGCCACAAAAACCTACTTAAAGAGAACCTGTCACATTGAATATACTCTCTGATTTGCTGGCTGCATGTGATGGAGCAGCAATTGCTGAGCAGATTAATATATAGGTAAATATTCAGCAGAGCTTGTATTTTATTCAATAAAATGTACTGCTTATTCTGGGTTCAGGAGGCCAGTGGGCGGTCCTATCAATTATTGATAGCCATCTCTGCAAGTGCACTCATACAGGAAAGGCTGTGGATCACTGATGAGACTGCCCACTGGACTCCTTAACCCAGAATAGACCGTAAATTAACCCATTAACGACCACCCACTGCCTTGAATGTGGATGGTGCAGGTAGCTGTCTGCAGCGACCAGAGTTGTGGAGTCAGTAAGCCAAAGCTCTGACTCCTCAATTTCCCTAACTCAGACTCTTACTCCCTCATACATGGCGCATGTTTAAGTGATAATAACCTTACCGTAGTAAAATGATAACATCAGACTTTTTATCACCTTATGATGCAATAATCAAGCTATTTAGGTAGAACATATACTGACAAGCAAAATAGTAACAATGTTTTTAACTTTTGACTTTCAGGCTCCATATTTCACCATCCACTACAGCTTTGAACATGAGGCAACCATCATTTTATAGACAATCATCTTACCTATCTTATACATATATTTCATTTGCAAGTATTTAGCATCTGCTTAGTTCTGCAGAGTCTTTCCTGTAACTGCATTGTTACTGTTTTGCTCCTAAAAACCTAAATGTTAATTTGTATTATTTTGTTAGCATTTAGTAAATTAACCTTTGGCTTTCAATACTGTCTGAATCCTTCTGGGCTTTGGAACAGATTCAAGCATGTCTTGACCAAAATCTGATCCCAGGTCTCTTCTACATGTGCCCAATGTAGAAATACAAATACAGCTTTTTCTTCAACTCTACCCACAAGTGTTGGATTGGGTTGAGGTCTGGGGACTATAGAGGCCAATACAGCAACTCTACTTCATTGTCATTGAACCATTCCTTCTCCAACCTTGATGTCTGCTTCAGGTCATTGTCCTGCTGGAACACTATGTCGTCCTTTTCATACCCATAGTACTTGAGTGTATGAAGTAATGTATCATCTTGTAGGACACTCACATATAGCTCAGCATTGAGATCAACATTGATCCTGGTGAAGCATCCAACATCTTTGGCTGTGAAACAACCCCATATCATCAGGCTTCTTCCGCCAAACTTGACAGTTTCTTCAATTTCTAGATCCATTAGCCTTATTCTTCCAAACCCATTTGCCCCAATCAGAGCGCACTCTATTGACTTTCTTCTCATTGCTCCAAATCATCCATTTCCAATCTTCTATTTTTCGTACTTTTTTGCAGTCTCGAGCCAACGCTTCTTATGACGAGATTGAAGTCGAGGTTTCTTCACCATTTTTCGGGCCATCATTCCAGACCTGTGTAATGTGTTTTGCATGGCGCTTGCATGGACGTCTATGATCTCACTCTTACGAAGTATACGAGCCTCCTTCACTGCTGTGTCTGTCACGTTAGAACTGATAAACCTTGTGATGAGCTGACTTGTTGACTCTGATATTTAGCTTGGACGTCCAGCTCTTGGATTTTGGATGGATGGACATCATTTCATATTCTTCCAGTTGTCATGGCCTCACATGATGCAGTTTGGCAATTTTCTCGGCCCAGAGACGGCATCAATGAGATGGATGATGTGGTTTCTCTTTTATAGGGAAATCTTCTTCATGGCTGCTCAAATCAGTGACCTTTTGCTTGGGAATCAGCCTAAAAACACACTGAGCTGTTAGAGAATAGAAATCTGCATAACTAAGTATATATATGCTGAATAGTTGCAGGTCAAAGTTATGTATGAGATAGCCAAGATGATTGTCTATAAAATGATGGCAGTCTCATGTTGAAAGCTGTTGTGGATGGTGAGATATGGAGCCTGAAAGTCACAAGTTCAAAACATTGTTACCCTTTTGCTTGTCGCTGTAAAATATATTTATTGGATACAATTTTGGAACAAAACTTAAAAATGTAAATATGTAAAACACTGCAGTAAGTGGGGAAAAACAGTTTTCAACAAAAAACTTACTGGATAACATTTGTGGAGCCTATGAATCTTGTTCTGAGAAAAAGTATCGCCTTCATCAGATCCTTTATAGATGACCTCAAATCTGATCTCATGATTTCCAGGCTAGAGAATGGCCTCTCTACAATAACTTGGGTTGGTGGCAAAGCGGTAACCACAGGGGCAACATCTCTAACAATGTCAGGGCATAAAGGAATTGCCTCATGCGCAATCAGTTTTGATGAATGGTTGAACTCTTCTTCTTTGAGAGCAAGTGAAAAATGTTACTGAAATCTGGTCAATCTGTTTGCTCTGGGAGTGAAATCTTTTCCCCTGTGGCAACACTTTGCCTGCTCCATGTCTTCCAAATAATTTTCAAAATTACACTCCTCATGTGATGAGGCTGAATATATGGTAGCAGTAGCATTGGCAAGACCCAGTTCCTCCTGGACCAATTTATTATATATTTTGGCAGTTGGTCCATTTTATAACAACTCCAACTTCATGACTTCAACTCCATATTCCTGGCAGCAATGCCAAAAGATGGTGCTGCAGACAGAGGGGTTTTGCTGCTCCCAGTGCTGCAGATGTGTCATTCCTAGAGCAATCTTTGTAAACGCAAGGAAGTGGAGAAAACCTCAGATCCCCGGCGCTTAACCCTTTGATTGCTACGATCCATGGCCCCAGCATAATCAAAGGCCATTCCTCTGCTCCATCGGGTGATCGGGACTCCCGGTGACCTGATGGAGCCATGGGAATGTCTGTACAGTCAGCCCCAGGGACCTAGAGTAGAGGGCTTCCCTGACTGCAGCCTGCATCAAATTGTAATGTATTAGCATACATGAATATGGTAATACTTACTAAGTGTAAGAAAAAATTTATTAAATAGTTATGCAAAGGTTAGTAGTGAATCCAGCACCATCCGATTGAAGTAAAATCAGCAAACATTTATTGAAAAATCAAAATGATAAAAACATTCTGACACAGGCAGTGTACAGCAAAAACGACAAGTGAATGCCCAGATGACAACACGGGTAAGAGATTACGCTAACGCGTTTCGGGCACCCTTACTTGGACGGATATCCGTGTACCCACCATTCTAGCAGGAGCTGGCTACATCACAATGCAAACCATTAAATAGTTATCCCTTAATGGGATAAAAAGAAAAAAAAAAAAGTAAAAAAAATAATAAAATAAAAATAAATATTTAATAAAAATATTATTGTGACTACATTACACACAAAAAAATAAAAAACCTACACGTTAGGTATCCACATGACCGCAGTGTGGAATGTAAATGGTGTAAAAAAAAAAAAAAAGGCAGAAAAACACTTGCTTCGTGTACATGGGGCAAAAATTTTTTTAAAACATTAATATTAAAATAAAAGTAATTTATTTGTAAACTTAAACTATGCTCCCCAAAAATACAACTTCTCCGCATAAAAAAGTCCTCATGCAACTGTGTAACTGAAAAAATAAAAAACGTTATGACTGTTGTAACACAGGGAGGCCAAAACTAAAAAATATAGTTGTGTCATTATGGCCTTTTCAGGCCTGGTGCTTAAAGGGGTTGTCTCACTACATTGATTCATCTTACCTCAGTCCTGTTTTCTTGGTTTCGTTTTGAATTCAGGGGCGTGTTTACTGGCTTCCACTAGGCTGCAGTAGAAGCCAGGTCTGTAGCTATAGCGACCAGTGCTGGTAGCCTATCAGGAGAGATAGAACAGGTCTGTAGCTATAGTGACCAGTGCTGGTAGCCTATCAGGAGAGATTGAACAGGTCCGTAGCTATAGCGACCTGAGGAGCAGAAGTACCCCATACAAGAGGGGATATCTAGGAATAGGTAGGACACTTTTAATGGACACATATTGCAAAGTGACTTGTTTTTGCAAGATCTTTAACATAAAAAGCAAACCTTGTAGTGAGACAACCCCTTTAAGGGGTTAAATGATTAAAGTAGAAGCTCTGCTGAATCTTTCCCTAAAAAGCTATACTGTATATCAGACTGCTCAGCAACGCCTGCTCTATAACAGGTTGCCTGCAGATAAGAGAGCACTCTAAATGTGACAGGTTCACTTTAAGTAATATTCACATATACAAAGCACACAAAAAAAGAAAATGGGGGATAACTCGGCAGAATAAACTGCCATGATATTCTACATTACAACATGTATAAAACATCTGGTTAAAATGCCGGAACATACGACTTTCAAGGGCTGCAAATTCTTAACAGATTAGAAACTAATGAGTAGAATTGCAATTTGGGTTTGGCCCAAGCCAAAACATACTGGAAAGTCATGAAACCCAACAATAAATTATCGGTCTCCCAGACAGATTGCCAAAACGAGGCAGGACTTCTATTGGACACAGTTAGGAATAATGCCCACTGTCTCTTGCCAGTCTGACTGGCAGCCCGCTGATATGTTGCTAGGTATGATGGCATTGCACAGCGCTTTGTCAGACTGCCTAGGATTTTCTGTAAATTGAAATGAATAAAGCTGGTCAAGTTCAAATTGCACAAAAACCCTCTGATTTTGACAGAACTTTTGTGGTGCAGTTAGCTATTCTGATCTGCCAATACAGTGAAATAATTCTCCCCCCCCTAAAAAAGTCACAAAATACTGATTAAAAATAGACATATTGGGACTGAAAGCCTTTATAAAGAGGACCTACCAAGTGTGTTTTAGTAAATACTAGTGTTCTCCATGAAACAACAATTCTGGAGCATCTTTCCTTAAAGAGAACATGTCACATCGTTTTTGATCCCCTTGCTGAGGGCAGCACAAGCTAGTGTCAGACCTGCTGTTTCCAGCGCTGTGTCCCTTATTCTGCAGCAGTTTTAGAGCATTTACCCCTCAAATCTTATTCATGAGCAGGTGTTAGCCTCGCCCACTGACAGTTATTCACATGTTTCTACCTATTCAAAGTAATAGGTTTATCAGTTGAGGTGGGCGAGGCTAGACTCAGGCTGGCGGGGTTTGAAAAAAACTGTCTCTTTAATGACACTTCTGGCTGAAAACTGCAGATTTAAGCATTAAATACTCTAAAATTACAGCATCTTACAGAATAAGGGACACAGCGCTGGAAACAGCATGTCTGTCACTAGCTTGTGCTGCCCTCAGCAAGGGGGGGGGGATAATCTATGTGACAGGTTCTCTTTAAAGCTCTAGGTTGTGTGGTTCTTCTGTTATTTCTAAATGATTATTTTAAAGCGCCATTAGGTCCTAGGCGCTGTACATTTGAGGGGTGTTACATAGGTAACGTATGTCAAACAAAGTACAATGACAATGATAAATGAATAACAACTGGTTCAGAGGGAGGGAGGACCCATCCTGCAAACACTTAGAATTTACAAGGGAGGAGGAAAGAGACAGAAGGTAAGGGCCAGACATGTTTGTGGGGCGTGTAGTTGCAGCAGGGTTATTGCAGGTTACAGGATATCCTGAAGAGCTGGGTTTTCAGGTTGCTTTTGAAGTTAGTGAAAGTGGAGGAGAGTCTGATGTGTTGGGGTAATGAGTTCCAGAGTGTGGGTGAAGCATGGGAGAAGTGTTGGATATGGATGTATAAGGAGCTGACAAGTGGAGAGCAGAGAAGAAGGTCCTGGGAAGAGCGGAGCTATCTGGAGATTAAAGAGAACCTGTCACATAGATTATGCCTCTCTTGCTGAGGACAGCACAAGCTAGTGTCCGACATGCTGTTTCCAGCGCTGTGTCCCTTATTCTGTAAGATGCTGTAGTTTTCATGTATTTAATGCTCAAATCTGCAGTTTTCAGCCAGAAGAGTCATTCGAAGAGTCAGTTTTTTCAAACCCTGCCCACCTGAGGCTAGCCCCGTCCACCTCAACTGATGAACCTATTACTTTGAATAGGTAGAAACATGAGAATAAGTCAGTGGGCGGGGCTAGCCTTTGGTGGGCACCTACTCATGAATAAGATCTGAGGGGTAAATGCTCTAAAACTACAGCATCTTACAGAATAAGAGGCACAGTGCTGGAAACAGCAGGTCTGTCACTAGCTTGTGCTGTCCTCAGCAAGAGGGACAAAATCTATATGACAGGTTCCCTTTAAGGCTGGATCCACACAGCATCAAACAAAAAACATCGGAAAGTCGACTGTTTTTTTTTCCCCATGGACAACAAAGGTTTTTATCCCTGTATGTTCAAAAAAATCAGCAGGGTCGTGTTTTTTTTTCAATCGGCTCATAAAAGTTACGGCAGAGGAAACCGATGACAAAACTCAAAACGCCGGTGTATTTAGCAACAAGTTCCTAAATATGTCGCCGCCAGAAAACGAGCAGAGAAAAAAACGACCTGTGTAGACTACAGGTCGTTTTTCCTCTTAAAGTCTATGGGCTGGCAAAATGGTTGGTTTTTCAGCGGTTTTGGAATCCTAAAACCTCCAAAAATACGATTGTGTGCTGTGTAGACATAGCCTAAGGCAGAGATTAACAGAGGGGAGAGGTTATGGAGAGACATCTGTCAGATGGGTGTCATCAATTGGGAGGGGTGTCCCTTCACAGTCTGATATTGTCCAATCAATGTTGACAGATTCAATGTGTGCAGCAACAAACCCCACCAAAAACTGGACTGGTGACACCCATCTGTCCGATTCAGTAATATATTCCTAGAAGAAATAATATAGAAACAGCACAGAGATATAAGAGAAGAGGCTCCAGAATTGTTATTTCACAGGTCATACTAGTAATTACTAAGACAGACAAGTCAGGAGATGTCACAGGTCCTCTTTAAGTAAATTTCTTGTCTCTATAATGCACTGCAAAACACAATTACCTCAACACTATAATGTAACACTACCATTCATTTTTGCAACCATCATTTACAAATTGGCATGTTTTCGAGTGCAATCCCACCTCATCAGTTTCCCTCTACTGTGGTGTCAGTTTATGCTATCTCTTGTGTGTGACTTATCTCAGATTAGCTGTAAAAAAAAAAATGTTCCCATTTAAGACCCCTAGAGTAACATTTCCAACAACATAGTCAAGGTACTAACTTCTCCCTGTTAAAGTGCAGAATAAAATGCAGGCAGCAGGGCTCACTGCCATTTAACTCCCACAGGAAGATATGATCTAGCACCGACATGCAATATTGTCAGGGAAAATGAAGAACATCATTTCACCCACAAACTTATTTCATGTGGTATTTGATAACAGCTCTCAAAGCCACTAACAGAGAGATTAAAAGTCCCCTTCTGCCTGAAATAAACCTCATTTCAGATAATAAACTTATACTGGGTAATATAAATGTACCAATTAGTTGATGTCATTAACACTAATAACTTACTGAGACGTTTGCATCAACGAGATGAGGAACAGATGACATCTCATTAGTCTCTCCAGGGGGGTCGGAAATATTTGCTTTATTCACCAAAAGGAACGTGTCTCCCAGAAAGCAGTCGTTAACCTTGGGCAGGCAACTTCGATTGGCAAAGGGATCAGGATGGCAGCACCATTCTTCAACCAGAGAGCTCCAGTTTTCACTGGGCAGAGGAAGTACTCGCAGAAACTGCCTGGAAAGAAACCAGAGAAAGGCATTCAAAAACCGAAGGCAAGAAATCATTATACAGTCCGTGTAGAAACACAAGGCATTTCTGGAACCACGGGGGTAAAGGTCTGAAACCAAAGGGATAAAGGTCTGGAACCACAAGGGTAAAGGTCTGGAACCACAAGGGTAAAGGTCTGGAACCACAAGGGTAAAGGTCTGGAACCACCGGGATAAAGGTCTGGAACCACAAGGGCAAAGGTCTGGAACCACAAGGGTAAAGGTCTGGAACCACAAGGGTAAAGGTCTGGAACCACGGGGATAAAAGTCTGGAACCACGGGGATAAAAGTCTGGAACCACGGGGATAAAAGTCTGCCTCCTAATGACACCCTACTTTAATTGATCTGTTCTCGATATTAGTGCAGAATCCTTGATGTAAATTGTGAGAACAAAATTACCGAAATACCAACTAATGACTCTTGTAATTATTTTAGGACACGTTTTGGGGTCAGTTGGAGGGAAATTAGGGTGTGACTTATACTTTAGGGCGCTGTTCAGCCTACCTGATCTTATACTGTAGCACATAGGAGCATATGATCATAGTTGATAAAAAATATATCTTTATTAATACGTTACAAAAATATAAAAAAGGACATAAAAGTCATAGTACATAGAGAATCACCAAGATGTAATAACTGGTGATCCGTATACCAACCAAACCCTCTATAAGATACAAAATATATTCAGTATATATAGTGCTGTAGTTATAAATGCATAATGTCTCCTGTGTCATAACACCTATTATAACCACAATACTTTAATATCAATAGTATATACCTAACAATAGTCAAAATGCAAAAGGCATATACACTAAAGCAGTACTTAACCAGTAAAGAGGTGGTGGAGACATGTCACCAGTAACACGATCATGTCTCAGGTTATGGGGACAGTAAAAATAAGCACTTTTGTAATCGCTTTGCATTACCTCAGTCACTTGGTTTAGCAGATATGAGCTTCTCTATGCATCTGTGTTCTATTTCTGCTGCTGCTGGTCGGGACACTCCCCCTGGCCGGATTCCCCCTACCCCCCCAGACATGCCCCTTGTACTGTGATTGGCTGGCTGACATTTCATTCAGCCTGCCTGCACACTCTGTGTTAACTCCCCTCTGAGCTGTTAAAATTGATAGTGAAACCAAGGGCTGCTGGCTGTATACTCATCTCCCAGCTCTAGGGTGAATGATCTGGGCAATTACTGGCTGTTGAAGTCACAGATCCCCTCATATAACAGAGTTTTATACAGGCTCCTACCTGTTATCAGGGGGAGAGAAGGGTAGGAGGGCAGTTTGCATTGCTCCATATAACACGGTAAGACAGACTGCTGCCTGGTAACAGAGGGGGAGGGGGGGCAGTGTACATTTCTCACGTGTTTCATCAGTTCAGACTGACTGTATAACTGCTTATAGCAGAGCAAGGAGCTTGTGGAGTCAGCCTGAAGCTCTGCAGACACATGAGCAGCATGCAGGAGGTTGAGGAGTGTGTTCTGCAGACACCCTTCTGCTTCTACTGCCTCACCCAGAATGATGATGTCACAGGTCTTCAGTGAGGGGAGACACGCCTCCTGGGAGGAGAGGACACGCCTGCTGAGAGGAGAGACACGCCCCTGGATTTCAAATTCAATCTCAGAGAATTCGCTGAACAGCATGAACAGTTCAAACGATACAACCCCTTTAAAGGGTTTGTACTGTTCACATAAAATACAAATAGGAAATTCCTTTAAATTTCTGAGGTCAAATGCCTCTGCTTACATCACTGTGCAGCAATATTCACTTCCAAATAGTGAGGTCAATGAGTGACACGTGACCGCTGCAGCCAATCCACATCCTAGTTCGAACATGGAGGAACAGAGGAAGGTAAGTATAGGTTTTTTTTTTTTTTGTTTTTTTGTTTTTTTAAGTGTAGCATCAGGAGCTTTAAGAAAAGATGAGGTAGACAACCCTCTTAATATAAACAGGTATTAAGAAAAAGCAAACACTATTCAATCCATTTTACTATATGGAGGAAATAGAAATACATTGTAATTTTGGATATGACTGGAATTCAGAAAAATAAACCCTGCAGTACTGTAATTGGGGTGGCCTATGAGAAGCTATTTCCCCAGATGTCAATGGTTTACATTATAGTACGGGCACAGATTGGGAGATATAGGTGCTGAGTGTTATGACTATACATATAAATTCCAGTCTGTTAATCCTCAACTCTACATTCTCAGCTTGAGTATTACAATGAAATCTGAAGGAGACATCTGGAGACAGATTAAATGCAGTTCTTTATCACGTGCATCTACATAGGACGTGGACGGCCAATGCTGTGAGGTATAAGCTAAGCAGAATCAAAAGGACTTGTGAGTGCACTAGAACATACTTGATGTATATCATCTCAAATTCAATGACATTCAGATAGTGAAGCTTTCTCCACACACTGACAATGGAAAGCAGGAATATATTACGCTTGTTAGGCACTGCTTACACTATAGTCCTAGGTGACACTTTGGAGTACGCCGTCCATACTACTTCAAGCCACGCTAGCTGTACAACCAGCACTCTTTATGAAACGTTCATCATCTAAAAAGACTGCTCATTACCTGGGGACCTGCACTAGAACAAGAAGACACAAAATCTAGCTAAAATTCAACTTCTAGCCAGAATTACAACGTTGGACCTTATATCATACCCTTTCCCCAAGTTTTATCCCTTATAGATATACAAACATCAGTCAGGATCTGGAATTAGGCTAGGTACACACCACGTTTATGATGGACGTTTAGGGCGACATGTCTGATAATTGGTGTCGCTGCGGCAGATTTCAGACACAGTGGGGCAGATTTATCAAGGCAGTTGCGCCAGAATTCTGGTTCAATTTGCGGCAAAAACAATCTTTTCGCCACATTTACTGTGTGTTTTAGACAATTTCAGACGCTTCTGCGCTGCATCCGACAAAGGGGGTGTGGCTTAAATGCAAAAAAAAAAATGCCCCGGGGTGTGCGCCCAAAATTTGGGTAAAATAAGCAATTAAAGAGGGGTACAAATGAGACTAACAGTTTACTGCGCAGATTTATAACACTTTGATAATGTGGTGCATTGTAAAAATGTTTGTCAACTTTACACTGTCTAAAAAAAGACACTTTTGATAAATCTGCCCCATATATCATTAAATTTGGCCTGAAAGTATAATACTTTAAAAAATCTGACGTCTAGTATACCTTGCATAGCAAACATAGCAAATTGCGGTGCATAGCGTATCTGTGTTAGTGTATGTAATGTGCCTATTGAGGCGCATGCTAACGGAGGTATAACGATCATTAAAAATTATGTAATCCCCTCAAGGGGCCAATGCGTTAGGGGCGCACAGGATCATTGCTACTATAGAATTCCCTTTTTTGGGTAAAATTACAATGTGTCGTGCCCGGCGTATAATGTGCCTAGTTTGAAGTTAGACAGTTCATTTACATAGAGAATATGGCATCAAAAGTGTTTTTGGGCAAAATAGACCAAAAAAAACGCGCTTGCGTATTGGGACATGTTGCCCTTAAACCACTATTGTGACAGGTTCACCAGTCACAGTCCCCCACCAAATCGCAAAACCGAAGGGGGACAAAATATTTAAAATTTAATTTTTAATTTACAATTTAAATGTTAGCCCGCTAAAAAAAGATAATAGATTTGCAAATAAACAACAAAAATTTAGGTGGGCAACCTCAACAATGCCCCTGGGAAAAATAAATAGACACCACAGACAGTCAGGATAATCCCCCCAAAAGGACGGTCCGTATGGACCTTCCCTAGTGAAAAACCCTTTTCATCCCTTGAGTGCAAAAATCCCTGAATGCATATAAAAAATCCCAAATTTTTTGACCCCCCCGGATATAGAAAAATCCCCCTTAGGGGCAAAATGGTGGCAAAACGGGGATGCTGCCCGGAGGCCCCAGGACGGGCCCCGGTTCTTTAAGCCCGGTATGGGATCGCGATCCCCCAAACAGAAGTCATGAGCCCCGGGTCCATATAACCAGACTGCCGCGGGCAAGAACGCTGTACATTTAAAGGCCCCACAGATACAAGGCCAGGTAAAGACATTTCAAGAACATGAAACCCTTTTTTAAAAAAAAGGGGGGGGGATAATTTTAAACCCCCTTTTTTTTTCACAAGGGTTGATAATGAAAAAAAATTCGATATAAAAAATATTAAACAAAAAAGGGTTTCATAAATACAGCCCCCAGAAAACCGTTGGGGTCCAAATAAAACACCCAAAATCCATTTGTTCATTTAGACCACGAGGGGTCACAGTTCTCAAAGTAAATGTCCTTTTTCGCCCTTTTTAATTGTAAAACCTTGGGTGACTGATCACCTGTTCATGTTTAAGTATTGGGGGAAAAAGCGCGTCAAACTCCCTCGTATTTTCACATCTTGGGGGGGGTACGAATTGGGGGTGAACGGTTTCCCATTTCGAAACCTCAGGTGGGGTCAAAACCCAAATGGGGTAAAAAAAATAAGTGGCCGGTAAAGGGTTTTAAAATTTTTACTCGGGGAAACATTTTTTTTACTTTGAAAATGTGACCCCCTTTTAAAGAAAATTTTGGGGTTTTTTTTGGAAAACCAAAAGGCTTTTTGGGGGGCATGTATTTTGTAACCCCTTTTTTTTAAATTTTTTTTTAATTTAATAAAATTTTGAAAAAAATCTTAATTTTCCCTTTTTTAATAAATCAGTTCTTGTAATTTGTTACCTGGCCTCTTTATCTTTGGGGGCCCCCTTAAAAGTAAATAAACTGTTCTTTCCCGGGGAGTTTGGGACTAGGAGCCGGGGTTTAGTAAACTTCAAAAATTGGTTAAAAGTGGAAAACTCGAAGGGCATTTTGGTTTTTTGAACCCCGCGGGTCCTTTTTCGGCGCTCCCGGGGGAATCCCCCGGGGGTGCCCCCAACTCCGTTATAAAGGGGGGTTATGTTGGGCATGACAGCCTCGCCAAAATTTTTTGGCATACAGGTAACAATATTTGTGTACTCTTGACTGTGTGCCATAATAATGTAAATTTGCAACTGACGGTGAAATTAGTTTTTTATCACAGCTTTGTCCTTTCACTGACTGTAGGACCCATTCTGTGAATCATTAGGAAAAGAAAGTAATTATTCCCACAGTGCCGGGACCCTAGTCTAACTGAAATAACCATAGTAATACTACATGATTTTAAATTTTAGTAGTGGTTTAAAAGGAAAAAAGTTAAAAACCTTTTAGTGTCATCAAAGTGGTGCTCATATTTTCTGTGTATTTTGCATTTTTCCCGCTTTTGCCCCTTTGAAGAGACCCTTTATATCCGGGGGATCAAACTTTTTGGGATTTTTTTATATGCATTCCCGGTTTTTTTGACTCAAGGGAGTGTATAGGGTTTATTCACTAGGGATAGGTCCCATAAACCCGGCCTTTTTCGGGACATTACCTACTGTCTGTGGGTGCTATTTAGCTGCTGGGCCATGTTAGGTTGCCCGACCTATATGTTTTCATTGCTAAAAGTCATATAAAAACCTTTTTTCTAGCGGCGCTATCTTTTAAAGTAATTTAAAAGTTTTTTTTTAAATTTTTTGGGCCCCATTCTGGATTAGCGACATGTTGCCCTTAGTGTTCACACTGGAATGCCCGTGCGAACGAAAAACGTATTCAAAGATTAAATACCTGATAAGGCCAAATTTTGTTTTTTTTTGTTCCGTTTGGCTGGTTTACATCCCTAGTCTGCAAAAAAAAGTATGGAATAGTACAGGAGCCTGTACTCTTTTATAGAACAACATTCAGGAAAAATATGTTTTTTGTTTTTTTTTTAAATGGACTTACGGGCCATTTTCGGGCATCTGCAGGCCACGTTTAACATGTACAGTCTAGTGTGTACATCAAACGGAAGCCTGAAATGTGGTGTGCACCCAGACTTAGGTAGGGGGGATTGTCGGGGTTGGGATCATTTAATGAGCTTAGGATTGGGCATTTGGGGGGCACTGCCCATTTGGGTCTTGCTGGGCGGGAATAGACAGGCACATAGTTACATATTTTTGTCGGGGCCGAAAAAAGACAATGTCCACCAGTCAGCCCTTTATTAAAGTGTTCTAAAGTGTAAAGTTTTGATCCAAGGAAAAAAAAACCCCCATGAGGGAGAACCAATTGTCCTCATGTTAGGGAACGGGTAAATCCCTGGTCACGACCCCCCCTCCCGAACCCGGTCACTATAACTTGTTATATTACATCTAGAAATTTTATCCAACCCTTTTTTCCCCAATCCCATCACTATAATTTGTTATAATTTCATCTAGAAATGTATTTCCCGACCCTTTTCAAATCCCGTCACTAGAATTGTTATATTACATCTAAAATGTATCCAAACCCCTTTTCCCAGATCCTATCCCTATAACTTGTTTATTAAATAGAAAGTACCAACCCTTCCCAGAACCTATCACTATAACTTTTATATTACATCTAGAAATGATCTAGACCCCTTCTCCAGAATCCTAGTCACTATAAATTTTTTATATTAAATCTAGAAAATTTCAGACCCCCCCCGAATCCCGGGCACAGAATTGTTTTAAAATTTTCATCTAAAATTATCCCGACCCCCTTTTTCCCAGAATCCCGTCACTAGAATTTTTTATATTACACTGAAAATTTTTCCAAACCCCTTCTCCAAATCCTATTTTACTTGAACTTTTTATATTACCAAAAAATTATCCCAAACCCCCCTCCAGAATCCCCGTCACTATAACTTGTTATATTACATCTAGAAATGATCCAACCCTTCCCAGAATCCGGTCACAGAATTGTTTATTTCACTAGAAATGACCAGGAACCCCTTTTCCCCGAACCCGGGGCACTATACCTTGTTATATACCTAGAAATTATCCGACCCTTTCCCCGAACCCAGTCCTAGAACTTTTTATTCAAATTTGAATTTCCGACCTTTTTCCGAACCTAGTCCCTAAAACTTTTTTATTACTCAAAATGTATCCAGACCCTTCCCAGAATCCCGGCACTATAACTTTTTAATTTCATCTAGAAATGTATCTAGACCCTTCCCAGAAACCCGGTCACTAAAATTGTTATATTACACAGAAATGTATCCAGACCCTTTTCCAGAATCCCGCACTAGAACTTTTTATATTTTAAACTAGAAATTTATCCAGACCCCTCCAAATCCTAGTCACTGAACTTGTTATTTACATCTGAAAAGTTCAGACCCTTCCCAGAATCCGGCACTATAACTTGTTTATTTTACATCTAGAAAAAGTATCAAGACCCTTCCCAGAATCCTGGTCATTAAAATTGTTTTTATTATTTCTCTAAATGTATCAAGACCCTTCTCCAGAACCTGGTCACTATAACTTGTTATATTAATCTAGAAATGTATCCAGACCCCTTTTCCCGAATCCTAGTCATATAACTTGTTATTTCATCTAAAATGTATCCAACCCTCTCCCGAATCCTGTCCCTTAACTTGTTATATTACACTAGAAAAGTTCTAAACCCCTTTTCCAGAATCCCCGGACTAGAACTTTTATATTACATCTAAAAAGTTCAAGCCCTTCCCCAAATCCTGGTCCTATAACTTTTTTTTTTATTACATTAGAAATGACAAGACCCCTTTTCCAAATCCGGTCCATAAAATTTTATATTTTCATCTAGAAATGTATCTTGACCCTTCTCCGAAACCCGGCACTAGAATTGTTTTTTTAAATTTCTTAGAAATGGGTCCAACCCTTCTCCAGAAACCTGTCCCTAAATTTTTATATTACATCAAAATGTATTAGACCCTTTCCAGAATCCTGCCCCTTAACTTGTTATATTTACATCTAGAAAAAGTATCCAGACCCTTCTCCGAATCCTATCACTTTTAAAATTGTTTTTAATCTAGAAATGTATCAAAACCCCTTTTTCCCCCGAAACCTAGTCCATAACTTGTTAATTACATCTAAAAGTATCCAACCCTTCTCCAGAATCCTAGTCCTATAACTTTTAATTACATTTTAAAATGTATCCAGACCCTTCCCAAAACCAGCCTAGAACTTTTTTTAAATTCTCTAAAATGTACCCAAACCCCCCCGAATCCCGGGCACTATAACTTGTTTTATTTCATCTAGAAATGTATCTTTGAACCTTCTCCAAATCCCGGTCATAAACTTGTTTTATTAACTAAAAAATATCAAGACCCTTCTCCCGAATCCGGTCACTTAAAATTTTTATATTATTTAAACTAAAAATGTACAAACCCTTCTCCAAATCCCCGGGCCCCATAACTTGTTATATTTTTTACATCTAGAAAGTACTGACCCTTCTCCAAATCCCAGTCACATAATTTTTTTTACATCTAGAAAAGGATCCAGCCCCTTTTCCAGAATCCTAGTCCCCCAAACTTGTTATATTACACTAGAAATTATCCCTCCTTCCCGAATCCCGTCCCTTAACTTGTTATTTACATCTAGAAATGTATCCAACCTTCTCCAAACCCTCACTTAACTTTTATATTACATCTAAAAGTAACCAGCCCCCTCTTCAGAATCCCGTCACTATAATTATGTTTTCACGCTCCAAAAATGCATCCAAGGCCCCCTTAAACTCTGTTAGTGAATTTTCCATGACAATTTCCTCTGGCAGAGAGTCCACAGTCTCACTGCGAAACAGTAAAAAATCCCTTTCTTTGTTTATGAAAACTTTTCTTTTCCCCAAGACGTAAGGGGTGCCCCTTGTTCTAGTTCATCCGGGTTTAAAAAAATCTTGGCGAGATCTTATTTGGCACTTAAAATATTTTTAAAATATTTATTATTTCCCCCCCAAGCCCCTCTTTTTTTCTAAACACATAACACTAATCTTTCTAATCTTTTGGGGATTGCAGTTTCACCAGTCCTTTTTATTATTTTGTTGCCCGCCCCTTTGTACCTTCAAGTAACAAGCCAAAACTGTACACAATATCAAAACTATTCCCGACTCTCCCCATTTTGCTTAAAAATTACCCCAAAGGCTTATTTTCTTACAATTACGGTAGCTTTAAACATATAGGCCAAGGTAAATAAAGACCATTTCCAAGTACATTGCTGTTCTGATTGTGCTTCCTTTCGTTTTTCTTTCCTGTTTGTTTTTCAGAAGGTTCCCCCGGTAATGCCCTCTCCACCGCTCTAAACCCTGTATGGTAACCTCACTCCGTGCTGTGTCTTATTAGCAGCACAGGTGCTTATTTATGTTTCTTACTGACAAATGTTAAACGTCTGCAGCCTTCTGCCCTACTGTTTAGATCCCTTCATCAACAATGTCCCTAACAGGTTCAGCTAGCAATGACAGAGCTGATACACCATTACTGCTATAGAACTACCCCACAGCCTGATCAGGAAGTGGGTACCTGAAGCGGGTGGAAAAATTCATGAAAACCCTCTTAAAAGGGGTTTTTCTCTAAGAAAGTGAATGATCAGTGTGCTGTGGCACCATTACAATTTTTCCCTGCACACATTTTCATGTATGGACAACTATAGAAAAGATGCACTGATAGAACATGTATCAACCGTATAGAGTGGGTTGGAGAGGAGCAATATTCTTAATCTAGTCTTTAATTTGAACCAGCAGAACATTCATTCGAAGAAAGAGAAAAAAAAAACCACTCTCCTGAACATCCAGTGTAAATCACTCCAAAAATCAATAGTATAGAGCACATCTTGTAAAACCGGAAGCTAAAATACAAAAAAAGTGGGGGGAGAAAGCTAACTTTCTTTGCTGCAAAAGAAAAGTTTTCTGGCCATACTTTTTTACCCTTTACTTCTAAAGAAAAAAACTTTGAGACCTGTTCACATATCATGTCAGAAAATGTTTTAAGGCCCACGACTTTAAAAACGGGTCTCAAATCGGGCGTCCTACCCCTATCTTTTACCTCCAATCGAGCCAATCGCCTCCCACTGGGTCCCGACCTCAAAATAGAGAGAAAAAATAAAAAAAAAAAAAATTTCAAAGCGCCCTTTTTATGACACCTGGAGAGTGGGGGGGGGACAAAAACCCAAAATGGAAGCCCCCTTCCTTTCCATATAGGTTAAAATCAATTACACCAAGTAAACGTTTTTTCTGCACACAAAAAATTTTAAAAAAACGTATCAAACCCGGGGTGCCACTGGCAGGGCTGCGGCACACATGTAATTATACAAGTACACACACAACCGCCGCCAGCGGCAATTTTGAAAAAAGGGAAATACACAAAAACTCAAATCCCAAAAAAGCTTTTTGCTACTATATCATAAAAAACTTTAGACTCTCGGTTCACATATCATGATCAGAACTGTTTAAGCTGCCCACGCTTTCAACTGATCTCAACGGGCGTCCTATCCTATTTTTTGCCTCCAACGAGCCATCGGCCTTCCACTGGGTCACCGACCCCCAAATTTTTCGAGAGAAAAAAAAAAAAAAAACCCCCCAACCTGCAAAGCTCCCCCTTTTTTATGACAGCCTGGAGGGGGCGGGGACGAAACCCAAAATGGAAGCACCCCCTTCCTTTCCATTGGTTAAAAAATGTACACCAAGTATAACGTATGTTTCGCACAAAAAAAACTTTCTGAAAAAACGTATGCAAACCTGGGTCCACTGGCAGGCTGGGCACCCATGTAATTATACAGTACACCACAGACCGCCGCCAGGGGCACATTCTAAAAAAAGGGCAATACACTACGTCAAACCCTAAAAAAGCTTTTAAAGTATCTATCATACTAAAAAATTGAGACTTCGGTTCAAATCATTCAGAACATGTTTTTAAAACCCCCCCCAAATTCAAAATGTTTTCCTGTTTTTTCAGAAATGTTTTTTGGGTTTCGAAACTACGTTATACTTTATTCATTTTTTGCATAGGAGCTGCTTTGGGCTTGTTTTTTTTCGGATGAGTTGGTTTTTATTAGTACTTATGGGGGGCATATGATCTTTTTATCCTTTTTATTAAGGTTTTTTGTGAGGCATTTTTTTACAAAATACAGCAAACCTGGTAGTGTTTTTTTTTTTATTTTTTACAGCGGTCACTGTGCGGTAAAATGACCCGCTAATTTTTTCTCGCAAGTTTTATAGATTTATAGCGATACCAATTTTTTAAATTTTTTTAATGTTTTACTGCTTTTCACAATAAAAACACTTTTATTTGAAAAGGAAAAACACTTTTTGTATCGCCGCAGTCTGAAGGCCCTAAATTTTTTTTTTTCTGTTTATGGAGCTGTGTAGGGACTTTTTTTTTGGGGAGTTAACGTTTTTTTGGGAACATTTTTGGGGGGACAAGACTTTAAGATCGTTTTTTAAACCCTTTTTGGAAGGGCGGGAAAGAAAATACTCAGTCCTAGCAGAGTTTTTTATTTTTATTTTTAAAGCGTTCACGTCAGTTCCGTGACAAGTTAGTTTTTCTTGGGGTTAAGACGATTCGGTGAACCCAATTTTTGATTTTTTTTATTTGAAAGCACAATTTTTTTGAAATAAAAAGGTTTTTAATTGTTTTTAAAAAATATTTATCATCGCTATTTTCTAATAGCCAGAACTTTTAATTTTTTCCGTATACAACGTGTAAGGACTTTTTTTTTTTGGGATGAACTGACTTTTAAATTGGGTCACTTTGGATGTTGATAGAGTTTTTTTATGACTTTTTACTCCATTTTATGGCCGGGATGAACAAATATCGCAATTCTGTGATTTTTTTTTGTGGGTTTTTTTTAGGGCTTCCCGAGGGTTTTAATTAACTAGATAGAAAGATTTATGGGGTGGTTTCGTTCCCCGCACCCGCAAACCCCAAATATGGGTATTTTATTTTTTATCTTTTTTGGGGCGTTTTGGGTTTTGAAAAGGGGGGAAAAGGCGATTCGTGTTTTTTAATTTTATTTTTTGTTTTTGGTTTTTTACTTTTTTAATTTTTTTTTACTCTTTCACACTTTTTACATTTTTCCCCCAGGGGGGAATTTTTATAAAACATCGTCAAATCGTTATGCAATGGGAGACCCAACACAGCTTATACTGTATCGGGTCCCAGGGCAACTTGCATCACGCTGCCCAAAATTCATTGGGGGGCATCGGAGTCACCAAAAAAAACCCCGATGCGCATTCAGCATGGGCTTCTGGTAGGAATCAGTAGGGGCCTTTCAGCGCCGTTACTGCACCAAAACGGGGGCAGAGGAGTCACTCCTCCCCCCCGCACCAAATGTCCGCATCGGGGGTTAATCCCCGGGGCCCAGAGCTAATTCTGGCCGGGGGGGATGGGGCATGATGCCAGGAAATAACCGCTTGTTCCATGCCCGCGATCTTGCGTGCCCCCGCTTAAATCCTGCATTTTCACTTTGGGCCACTAAGCCTAAAAAACGCTGACACTTCCCTGTTATTTTTTGGAGTTTTTCGCATGTCTGATCATTTCATTATTTTGGCAGGCAAGGAGGGAAGCAGTGAGAGGATACAAACACAAAACCCCCCCTGCATTCCTTCACTGCTTCCCCCCTTTCCCCTGCCAATAACACACCCCCCCCTGCCTTTCACTGCCTTTCCTTTGCATGTGCCGCCCTGGGCGGACGAATGTTTTCCCTACCATTAAACAAAACCGTTGCTAAGCCATGTAAACCAGCCCCTTCTCTAAAACCGTTGCACTTTGCCCAAATAAAAACCCAAAGGGCTACAAACCTTGATTTTTGGTCCCCACATTTTCAACTATGATCTTCATAGTGAGACAACCCCTTTAAGCAAGGCACCACAGGTCAATTTTCAGAACTCCACATGTGGATTTTTTTTTTAAAAATGTGTGGTTAGGGTGGGGGTATGCATGGAAATTTTTTTTTCTACCTGCAAATCCATAGCATAACCCCATGTGAGAACATGTCCCAATAGTGAATACTGAGGTGACAGGAGTGCCTACTATATATAATTAAAGAACTTATTCAACCATTGTTTGACTGTGGATTTTTCACTTTGAACTTTCCTTGATTAACATGTTGAAAGCCAACAAAATCCTAAATTGGTGTGACTAAGGCAATGAATCAGTCTTACTGTTGCTGGAGAACCACAGCTCCACAGGACTGGCAGTAAAATGTAAAGTTCTCTTTAGTATTCAGAAGTTCTTTAAAAGTTGGAGCGATTTCTGCAAAACATAAGAAACCATTGTATTAAAACCCAGGAGGTTTATGTGAAGAAGAGCCAGAGAAAACAAACACAGACAGACCAGGAAAAAGCAAGACGGACAGCAGCTGGGCATGTGTTTCATCACATTGTGCATAGTCTCTGCCTTCATGATGGCAAAACTTATGCAGGGTCAAAAATGAAAAATAAGCAAAGAGAAGCTGTCACAACTTGCAGATCCCTTCTAAAAAGTCAACTGTCCTGGTAGTCCGTAGACGGCTAAGGGCTCGTTCACACGGCTTATTTCAGAACCTATTTACGTCGGATTTCCAAAATCAGTTGTAAATCAGTTGCAAATAAGTGTCACTAAAGTGTGGCACGTATTTCGCGATGGATTTGCAAACCCCATTCATTATATGGGGTGAATCCTTCGCGAAATCCGGCTCAATAAGTGACAGGACCATTGTTTTTCCGGACGTTTTGCGGCACGTATTTCCCATTGAAAGCAATATTAAATGGCCTGTTACTTATTTGTAACTGATTTCGTATTTACCATTGTAAATACAACGGCAAACCCGTTCGGAAATAAGCCGTGTGAACGAGCCCTAATAGTATGGTTAGGACTTTACTAGCAAGCATAGCTCTATAGGTACATCATACGGATTGCTACATTTTAAGTGGTCTGAATTAGTGACATTCTTCATTACATTGAGGCTTCTTGGACAAGTACATTTCCTATTTTAACTAAGGAATGATGGATGCAGTCTACAAAAGTTGGCAACTCTGGCCTTTATGCTAACTGGGAAAAATTGACAGGTGCAGCTAATTGCAGAGCAAAAGCTCACATACCCCACTGCTAGAGAACAATTACATGATAAAAAACTGCACACCAACTTGACACCTGTTCACACCCACATGCAGAAAAGCCACAGTATAATGCATGGAGAGATTGCACAAATGCAAAAGTACCAATAGAACAACCACTCACACAACCTCAGTGCATGAAGGGGGTGGTTTCTGGTACTACCATTGCATACAAATAAGGCGATACAGAAGGGTGCCATAAATACAGATACGTGTGGTGCACCATTCTGGCTTACAGCCTATTAATGACACCCATATTTTTAGATTAGGCAGGCTGCCCAGCACTTTCTGTGTGTCCAACACAAAGTACAAGCACCCTCTGCTCCCCAGCACTGTTGGGCAGATAAAAAATATGATGTACTGGAAAGATGTTAAATATGAGGTATTAGTTGGTATAGGGGCCCCAATACGCAAGCTTGCAAGCCCCGTCAAGGCTCCTCATGTCTTGCAAGTCCCTACGCTAACAATTTACAGAAAAAAACATACAAAAATGGGACTTTACTTACTCAAAAACACCACCATTTTACTGTGGCTTTTCTGCATGCCGGTGTGAACAGGTGTTAAGTTGGTGTGCAGTTTTTTATCATCTAATTGTTCCCCTAGCAGTGGGGGAATGTGAGCTTTTGCTCTACAATTAGCTGCACCTGTCAATTTTTCCCAGTTAGCATAAAGGCCAGAGTTGCAAGCTTCTGGGTCCAGCAATTGAGCTGTGAACATGGCTCAAAAAATTGTGGTGTTTTTTGAGTAAGTAATGTCCCATTTTTTGTATGTTTTTTCAGTCTACAAAAGTGCAATCAATTTCACAGGAGCATTTAAAATCTGAAAATTACACTGCAAAAAGTTTCCATTTAGCACCAACTTAACCACTTGCAGAGATTGTGCTGTGGCAGGTAAGGAGAGCTGACTGGCAGTCTCTTTAGGGCATGCCCCCACGGCAAGGGTTTGCGGCAGGTTTTTCAGATGGTTTGCGGTTTTGGAAACCCTCCCCCCCCCCCGCTGTAATGGCACACAAACCAGTATTTGTCCATTGCCCTGTAAACGGCCCCTTAGAGAGAAGGCCGGAACAGTTTAGTACCAACTCTGCCGTCACACGGTCTGTATGCATGGTACTCATTCTATGCAGTGTATAACCTTAGCGCGCAGCGTTTAGGGGATGTTCACATGGTGTGTTGGATCAGTTTTTGGATCCGGAATATGCAGCTGTGTGTTTGGCTGCGTTTTGGCTGCAGCAGGATCGCACCCTATAGTTTTAAATAGGGCGTCTGCTGCGTCATACGGATCAAGAATTGACATGACAATTCTTTGAAATTATCCGAAAGACGCATCACAAAAACGCATGTAAACACACGTCGGCCATCACTCGTCTGAATGCAGTGAAAGCAATGTAAATCACACTGCACAGCATAGATGCATGTCTGGGTCCGTTTAGGGTCCGAAGCACAGATCCAAACATGCATCTAAACACGTATCCAAAATCGGATCCAACACAACATGTGACACATACCCTTAGGCTTCCTGATTCCATTGCTGACAATCACGACATTTCTTGAATTATTTTGAACTTTTCCTCTAATATTTAATTTTTTTTTAATTCTAACGTATATCAGAAAAAAGGCAAGAAAAATATTCTATTAAGCAAGTGTGCAAGTAAAGGAAATGTGCTTTGTCAGGAATGAGGAAAAGTGGTTCTGTCATTAAGCGGTCAAGGAGTTCTCACACATCAACTCTTTTTTTCCCCTGTGATGACTGACTTTACCAATCTTCTGTTAGATTCTATTGTATTAGATGAAATTAACACTTTGCAGTACCACAGTATTGTGGTACGAATTTAAAAAAATCATTTAAATACATATAGTTTTACCATGTTTTTCCCGCTGATCAAGTTGAACAGTTTTAGCTTTTTTTCTGAGTTAAATTAATTGGGGGAAAGATGCCATATGAACAATAGTGACAGAACATTCTTCAGTCTTAAAAAAAAACGTAGTACGGTCTTGAAAGTCAGAGGCTCTAGCCCCAATGTGTAGAAGGGAACATTGCTAGACACAACACATAGGCAGTGTAGTAGAATACAGCAGCAACCAGAAGGCACTAAAACGGACAATTCTAACTGAGTGTTCATACCGAGCGGTGAAAGTAAATATTAAAGTATCTTTAAGGTCTCAAACATCCGGGAAGCTCTCTACAGGTTACCTGTAATCTAACTAAAAGACCCTATGTGTTTGCGTCCTGAAGTAATATCATCTTTGAGACTTTGTTTTAGGCTATGTCTACACGGCAGTGATCTACTGTCAGATTTTTAAGCGGATTTGGTATTTAGAATTCACAAAAATCTGACTGTAAATCATCTGCATAGACTTCAATAAAAAATCCGCACTGTAGTCTATACAGCTCGGATTTTCTGAGGTTGGATTTCAAATCTGAAATCCGATCAAAAAATTTAGAACGGGTTCTATAATCTGGTGGAAAACGGCAGATTATAGTACATTTCAATGTGAGCCGGCCAAAATCCGACCGCAAAACCTGCAACAAATACATGAAAACCCATTGAAAAATACTTGTCAGATTCTATAACAGAATCGGATGGTACTTTACAATTGCCCTGTGTACGCAGCCTTAGGGTATGTTCACACGGCGTGTTTGGATCCGTCTTTCGGACCCTAAACCAGGGCTGTGGAGTCGGCAAGCCGAAGCCCCGACTCCGACTCCTCAATTTCCCAAACCTCCGACTCCGACTCCCTCATATACGGCGCATGTTTAAGTGATAACTTTACTGTAGTAAAATGGTAACATCAGGCTGTTTATCACCTTATGATACAATAATCAAGCTATTTAGATAGGGCTGTGGAGTCGACAAGCCGAAGCCCCGACTTCGACTCCTCAATTTCCCAAACCTCCGACTCCTGACTCCCTCATACACGGCGCATGTTTAAGTGATAACTTTACTGTAGTAAAATGGTAACATCAGGCTGTTTATCACCTTATAATCAAGCTATTTAGGAAGAACAGACACTTACAAGCAAAAGGGTAACAATGTTTTGATCTTTTGAACACTTGTGGGTAGAGTTGAAGAAAAAGCTGTATTTGTATCCAAGTCCAGTCTGCACCAACATTGGGAATGTCAGTGTAAAATATATTTATTGGATATGACTTTACAAAAAAATTTGTAAATATGCAAAACAGTGCAGGAACATTTGTGAAGTCTCTGAATTTTTTCTGAGAAATAGTATCACCCCCATCAGATCCTGCATACATGACCTCACATCTGATCTCATTATTTCCAGGCTAGAGAACGGCCTTTCTACAATAACTTGGGTTGGGGGCAAAACGATAACCACAGGGGCAACATCTCTAACAATGTCAGGGTATAAAGGAATTGCCTCAGCCACAGTCCGTTTTGAAAACAGGTAGAACATTTTGCTGAAATCTGTTTGCCATGGGAGCAGAATCTTTTCTCCTGGGGCAGCGCTTTGCCTGCTCCATGTCATCAATTACACTCCTCATGTGAGAAGACTGAAGATATGGGAGCAGTAGCACTGGCCGGACCCAATTCCTCTTGCTCTTTGCACTGCATCGAACTAACTGGACCAACTTATTATATATTTTGGGAGTCGGAGTTGGTCCATTTTATGACGACTCCTGCAAAATGGCCACCGACTCGACTCCACAGCCCTGCCCTAAACAGACCCAAACGTGTATCTAATAAACAGCAATGTGATTTACATTGCTTTTATTTTGAAACACGCATCGGCGTTCACACAAGTGATCACCGATGTGCGTCTCATTGCATCTTTCGGATCCATTCAAAGAATTGACATTTTAATTCTTGGTCCGAAAGACACAGCAGGAGCCCTATGTAAAATTATAGGATGTGCTCCTACTGCATCCAACACTCATCCAAACGCACAGCTGCATGTTGGGTACGTGGTGGATCCGTTTAGGATACGATCGACGCTGTATTTTTGGATGTGATTTTTGGATCCAAAACGGATCCGAAATCGGATGCAAAAACGCCGTTTGAACAGCCCTTTAGAAGCAAAACCAGTTGTATTTCTGAAATTGATAAATGGATTGAAGATCAACATAGTAACAGTCATCGGAGGTAAAATAAGGATAAGCTTAATCTTGGGACGCTGAAAAACACAGTCGGTTATTGTGATGGCTTTGATTCCTATCATTGTGCACTCTGTACTATCTGCATCGGGAAACAACTCTGAAAAAGACAAGTACGCCAGGGAGCTAGGAAGTCAGCAAAACAATCACAGCTTCTCAGCTCCAAAATATGGGAACAGAAGGATAAGAAGTTCAGCAGCTAAACTTGTGTTCCAACCCAATTAAGGGAAACTTTACCACCCAATCCAGATGCTATGAAAAGACTTTGTGTGCTTAACAATGCACAAGCGGCTGTCCCGTACTCCTCCTAGGATGAGAAACATGTCACTTACGAGGCAGGAGAGCTGGACTTGGATCACATGCAGGAGCTGTGAGGCTCCAAGGTCACAAAGTCTCTAAAAGCGTTAAATCAGTCTGCTGTAAGTAGAAATGAGCCAAAAGGATTCAGATTATTTTCAGCCAAGATACTGCGTGAAGTAGTGGTTCAATAGCACCTCTCTCTCTGTGATGCTCATTAGAAGAACTGAAGCTTGGTAAAATGATTGATTTTCGGTGCTGCTGAATCAGTAGAGAATATTACAGGGAAGAGAGCAGAAGACACGAGTGGAGCAATAGTGCCCTCTGCTGGCCACATACACCACAGCAAGCCAGAATGTGTCTTAAGGAATATCTCTTCTTGGGGAGAGGCACCATGTAGGTGTGTGGGGGTTTAAGATTGCCTTTTGCACCTCACAATCATTTGCATATAACAGAGCATTATGGGAAGAGAGCTGAATGCTCTAGATCCCTATATTGGATATAGCCATCCCCAATTTGCTTATGACTCACCAAGTCTTGGAAAGCAAAAAGGATTCTCACCCAGCCAGTAAGCTCAGCACTGAGGAGGAGCAAATAGCCCAAAACACCTGTCTGTAGATGAGTGATAGTGGCTTAGCATGAATCATTTTTGCCTTCCAAGACTTGGTGAGCCACAAGTGAATTGAGGATGGCTACATGCAACAGGGGGAGCAAGAGTGTTCAGCTTTCATCCCATAATGCCATGTTATATGCAAATGTGCACGAGGTGCAAAAGGCAATCTTAGACCCTCACACACCTACATGATGCTTCTCGCCAAGGAGAGATATTCCCCTTTTTGAGTTACTCATTGCCTCTCCCCCCAGAGCTGTGGAGTCGGCAAGCCGAAGCCCCGACTCTGACTCCTCCATTTCCCAAACCTCCGACTCCTGACTCCCTCATACATGGCGCATGTTTAAGTGATAACTTTACTGTAGTAAGATGGTAACATCCGGCTGTTTATCACCTTATGATACAATAATCAACAAGCAAAAGGGTAACAATGTTCTGATCTTTTGAAAACTTGTGGGTAGAGTTGAAGAAAAAGCTGTATTAGTATCCAAGTCCTGTCTGCACCAACATTGGGAATGTGTAGAAGAGACCTGGGATTAGATTTTGGTCAAGATGTGGTTGAATCTGATTCAGAGCCCAGAAGGATTCAGGCAGTGCTGAAAACCAAAAGTGGATTTACCAAATACTAACAAAATAATAAAAATCAACATTTTCATTTTTAGGAGCAAAACAGTAACAATGCAGTTACAGGAAAGAATCTGCAGCACTAAGCAGATGCTAAATACTTGCAAGTCAAATTTATGTATAAGATAGGTAAGATGATTGTACATAAAATCACAGTAGCCTCATGTACAAAGCTGTAGTGGATGGTGAGATATGGAGCCTGAAAGTCACAAGTTCAAAACACTGTTACCATTTTGCTTGTCAGTGTAAAATATATTTATTGGATATGACTGTAGAACACAAAACATTTTTGTAAATATGCAAAACACTGCAGGAACATTTGTAGAGTCTCTGAATTTGTTCTGAGAAATAGTATTGCCTTCATCAGATCCTGCATACATGACCTCACATCTGATCTCATTATTTCCAGGCTAGAGAACGGCCTCTCTACACTAACTTGGGTTGGGTGCAAATCGGTGACCACAGGGGCGACATCTCTAACAATGTCAGAGTATAAAGGAATTGCCTCAGCTACAGTCAGTTTTGATTAATGGTTGATCTTCTACTTCTTTGAAAGCAGGTAAAAAATTTTGCTGAAATCTGTTTGCCATGGGAGCGGAATCTTTTCCCCTGGGGCAGCGCTTTGCCTGCTCCATGTCATCAATTACACTCCTCATGTGATGAGGCTGAAGATATGGGAGCAGTAGCACTGGCTGGACTCAATTCCTTTTGCTCTTTGCATTGCATCGAACTAACTGGACCAATTCACTATATATTTTAGGAGTCGGAGTCGGTGCAAAATAGGCACCGACACTGACTCCACGACTCCGACTCCACATCCCTGTCTCTCCCAGCCAAACAGTAGGCTCTGCTCTACACTGAGGAGGAGCAAATACCCTAAAACACCTGTCTGCAGGTGAGCAACACTGGCTTGAAAAGAATCCTTTTCGCTTTCCAAGAATTGGCGAGTCACAAGTGAATTGAGGATGGCTACATCCAATAGAGAGAGCTAAAGCGTTCAGCTCTCTTCCCATAATGCCTTGCTATGCCAGAGCATTCAACTCTCTTCCCATAATGCCCTGTTATATTCAAATGCTGTGAAGTAAAAAAGGCAATCTTCAACCCTCACACACCTACATGGTGGTTCTCCCCAAGGAGAGGTATTCCCCTTTCTGAGCCACTCATTACCTCTCACTCAGGCAGACAGTAAGCTCTGCTCTGCACTGAGGAGGAGCAGATACCCCAAAACACCTGTCTGCAGATGAGCAACACCGGCTTGAAAAGAATCCTTTTCGCTGTACATAACTCGGCGAGTCACAAGTGAGTTGAGAATGGTTAAATCCAAGAGAGCACTCCGCTCTCATCACCTAATGCCTTGTGTTATGCATCTTTGAAAATGCCGCTCTGAAAAACCAACCAAAATCCAGTGTAGACATACTGCACAGCACTGGATTTTGGTTGGTACAGTACCCAGCGCTGTGTAGCCCTCGTTAGAAAATCCGTGCTGTAGTCTACACAGGTTTTTTGCTGAGGATTTCCAAAACCTAAAACCGTCCGGCAGAATACAGAACATGTTATATATTCCACCTGACCTCCGACGGATTTCCGTACAGCCCATGTACTGGGCCGCTGGGAATCAGAAATCCGAACACGCAAAAAAAAAAACGGCAGTGCGGTCCAGTGAAGTGAAAATGTAGTCGGATTTTGGCCGGCATTTTAAATTTTCTGTGTAGACCTAGCTTTAATAACTCAGCCACAATGCTTGTAAAACTCTCCACTAAAATACAAAACATGCACAAAGAAACAAGGCAATACATGGCTGTAAAAGAGAACATTTCACAGAATAGGCCACGGAAACATATAGGAAATAAGCTTTACCCAGAACCGTGGCAATTTAAATAATAGCGTCAATCAAGAGGTTTATAGAGTGTTGAATGGGTGGCAACTGCTGTTTCCGCAGTCTTTGCTTTAGCAAGGGGGGTAGTGCTTCAGGGGAAATTTCCTACGACCCTTATTTTTTTCTAGAATAAAAATATTGGTTTTCCCCGGCCAGTATTTTTTCGCAGGGGGGGGGGGGGGGGGGGGGAAAAACAGCTTTTCCTGGTGAGCGGAGAAAAGCCCCCCCCTTACATTTGGGTTGACAGTTTCGTCGGAAAACCCCGGGTGGAGATTGTGCTTGTTGAATGTTTTACGGGCCCGGAAAGCGGGCGGAAAAACCGCCCGGGCGGGAAAAACCCCTGCAGTGGGGATGTGCACGGGTTTTCCTGGAGCCCTTGTACTCGTTTCGGACGGTTTTTCAGGCGGTCTGCAAAACCGCAAACTGGCTGAAAAAACGGCCGAAAACCTGTGCAGTGGGAACATGCCCTTAGGCTATGACTACACAGCACAGGTTTTTGATTGGAAAATCCAACTGAACCTAGTGCTGGTGACCCCGGTAGAAATCTGGCTGTGTCCAAAAACACGGGTTTTTTTTTGTGGTTTTCCCAAAAAACCCCGGCGTCTGCGGAAGGGAACTGTTTGTATTCCCTGGGACTCCCTTCGGTTTCCTTTAAGCCCCAACTGAGGAGTGGAAATCCGAAAACCCAATGCGTTTTATTGCGCAAAGACAGCAGTGCGCCGGAAGCGATGTTAAAAATTTCCATGGATTTTGGATGGTATTGTAACATTGCTGTGTAGACACGGCCTAAGTGCTCGTTCCGTCAGCTCCCTGACAGCACAGTCTGCAGCCCCTCTATCTGGTTTCTGCATGTTTATCTAAGTTGACAATTTTTTTTTCTTTGGTTACCAAGATACCAGCTTAGAGGAGAAAGTAGAGAGTGGGGCTTAAAAGCCCCTTTCCGGTAGGTGGTTTGACAAAATGAGCACCAAGAAGGCATCAAGCAGCTTATATTCTATTGCAAGACATACCATCTGTAGAAGAAAGATGGTCATTTTTTTCCCTTTTATACCAATTGTAAATGTTCCAAAAAAAAAGAAAGTTTATCAGTACACAGCAAAAAGCAAACCGATAAAAACCAAAAATGCACCCCGCAGGCAATAAGACCTTCAAAACATAGATTTTTTCAGCTTTTTTTGAACTGCATTACTGCTTTTTAAAAAAATTGTTTAGAAAGGGAAGATCTCCCCCTTAGGCTTTTGGAGATTCAAAAAATTTCCTTTTTCACTCCACGCGCATTGCATATCACAAAGGTTTTGGGAAAGGAGCGAGAAGTCAAGGCCCCCTGTTTGGGGTAAAAAAATTTCCCCAAAATTTGCTTTTGAAACCCCGGGGCTTTGGAAAGGGAAAAGGGATTTTTTAGCCAAAACCAGCTCAACCTCTGTATACAGCCTTTCCAAAGACACAGGAGTCAAAAACAAAATTTAGGATTTGTTCATCCAACAGAGGGGGGTTTGAGCTTCTCAGATACTTTTCCCCCAATTTCCCTTTTGGGTTTTTCGTTTTTGCGTGGAGTGCAAAAAAGGGAATTTTTTAATCTCCACAAGCCTATATAGGGGTTTTCCTAAGGAGAGATCTTCCCTGTATGAGCCACTCATTGCCTTCCACACAGCCAAGCCAGCATTGCTCTGCTCTGTACTGTCGAGGGGCAAACACCCCAAAATGGCTGGATACAGATGGGAGATACTGGCTTGGCTAATTATCCCTTTTGCTTTCTAAAGACCCAGTGGGTCAAAAGCAAATTGAGGATTTGTTACATCCAACAGAGGGCGCTTGAGCTTCTCAGCTCCTTTCCCATAAGCCTTGTGATATGCTATATAACTATACATATAAATTTGAGATTCTTAGTTGTGCATGTCCATTTTCCGTTTAATCATTGTGATCACTGGAACCTTATTGGTTAGAATGCACTGGTGGCTTTAGCCCCACCAGAGGATAATTTATAGATGTGGCAGCGCCAGTTCTAGGCTAAATCGTATTCGGGGCTGAAGAAAAAATCTCCACTTTCCTCACATTAGGATGACGCATCACGCTGCAATACATCGCATCACCATTAACCAGTTCCTTATGGTCCTCCCTTTACTCCTCTTCCTCACCATGCACCTTTTCCTTAGTATATGCAAGTTTGAGCCCTAGAGTCCTTTATCGCACTTTATTATTCTACTTTATCATGATAAGTAGGGCTTCACGTTTATGTTATTTGTACATTTTTTTGTAATATCAGGGAAAATGGTAAAGCATTTTTTTAAAAGTCTGTTTTTCCACACTTTTAATATATATAGGGGTTGGGCTAAAAGTTGCAGTTTGGGCCTTTTTATTTATGTGGTTTTATTTTATCTAATTTATTTGACATATTATGCCCCCGATAATTAGCTCCAGGGGAAATACAGGGGGAAAAAACCACCTCTTGAATTCACTGCAGAGCCAATCAGCTCCTATAATAGCAGAGGCCATCTTGGACCGTCCTGGGGATCATGCTTAGCTCTGGGGATCGTTGTTCTTGGTAGAGCAATTATGGCGCTTCCAGATATGGCCCTCAGACACCAGACTTGCTTTTAAACTGGCCTCAGCCATTTTTATTGAGGTACATGAAAATCCTCCAGAAATAAACATCTCAGCTGTCTAGCCACTTACTAAACTTGTAGTACCTCTCTATCTGTGGTCCAGACCAAACATCAAGCCCCCACAAACACTCACTTTAAAGGGGTTGTCTCGCTACAATGATTGGGTTTTAATTAAAAGATCTTTAAAAAAACAAGCAGCTTTGCAATATATGTTCATTACAAGTCCTACTTTATTTTTTAGTTATCCCTGTTAGTAGTAGTACATCAGCTTCTCAAATCTCTTATAGCAGCCAATCTGTTGATCTTTATCTCACTGGCTGTCAGGTTGGTGACTCATACCTTCTGAATACAGGTCAAAAGCACAGAGCCCCTCCCACACAGAATGCTTCTGTAGTGGAGGGAGGAGGAGGGCTTGGCTTCTGTGTCTGTGCTGCCTGGATTTAACCCTGTGTGTGCTGCTTCCCCCGCTCTCTACCACAGATTGAGGAGAGCAGAGGTGAGGCTGATCAATAGATGTGATAGCAGTGACCCTGTGTGTTACTATAATCATGATGTGGTCTGTGGAGCTGTGACTATTTCTAATAGAACAGATCAGGGAGGCTGTGAACGCTTCATGCTCTGCTGTATTAGTGACACACTGTGATTATAGTAACACTTCCCAGCTGCCTTGTGTCTGTTCTGACAGGATTTGTTTGTTGTTGCTTGAGATGGAGATTTGTATGCTAAGCAGGGGGTATAGGAACACTTACATCCCTCTGCTCTGCTATTAGCAATCACAGCTTCACAGAACTCTCCACACTCATAGATCAGCCCTTTCTCTGCTGTCTCCGTGGAGCTGACAATACAGCTGATCCAGCAGTGAGCAGCCTGCAGCAGACCTAGGCAGGCACACACAGTGTTAACCCTGGCAGCAAACTCCCTCGCCCTCCCCCTGCTGTATAGAAGTTATGGAGGAGAGCTTTCTGTGTTGTGAGGGGAGGGGGGGAGGAGTGGGAGGAGAAGAGGCAGACAAGAAGCACGCCCCTAAATTCAAAAATCCTTTGCTCCTTTGCCTTTGAAGCAGGCTGAAAGCTTGTAATGAGACAACTCCTTTAACAGTTTCCAACTGGTTCAGGCTCCCTGGGGACATCAACCACACCCCCCTGAACACTTGCAGTACCAGGCTTTTTATAGGCCTCCAGGGACCTGCCAAAAGCCTGTCCTGGAACGTAGGAACGGTCTCCCACCCAACACTATGACCGTTCTGGGAAAGGCAATTCATGCTTGGCCACATAGCAACTATGCTAGCTACATGTGTCAGCAACCTATGGTTACTGACACCAAATAGTTGCCTACCCCCACCGAAACCAGCTATCCTGCTGTACTCTAATGACAGAAACCTGAACCGCCTGAGGTTGCTGTGATATATATCATTGGTAATAAACTGTCCCTGCTTTCTTCCTTCCAGAGTAGATGACAACCACCTGGACTTATAAAGTCAACGAGCAGTCGGCATAAGTACAAGCACAGACTGCATCTCCCTTACCTCTCAAGGTGAATGCCGACCTGCCCACCCTTAAAAACAGCCATGAATTGGGAGGGGGGTCCCACCCGATGATGCTGGCTGATGACACTAGCTTGACAAACAGAACAGACTTGCTCTCCATTGTAAGTGAATTAAGGGCAAGCCTCTCCTGAGCATCAACACAAAAACCCAAAAGTGAATAGGAGTGGTTGAGTCAGGTAGGCATTACTTTTTTTGGTTTAATTGCTCTCAGATAGGGCAGCATAAACCACCTGACAAGTTTGCTTTAAAGGGGTTGCCTCACTAAATTGATTCATCTTACCTTAGTCCTGTTTTCTTGGTTTCATTTTGAATTCATGGGCGTGTTTACTGGCTTCTTCTAGGCTGCAGTAGAAGGCAGGTATGTAGCTACAGCAACAAGTACTAGCAGCCTATCAGGATAGATCAAACAGGTCTGTAGCTGAGGAGCTGATGCAGCCCATATAAGAGGGGATATCTCGGAATAGTTAGGACACTGTTAATCGACCCATATTGCAAAGTGACTCGTGTTTGCAAGATCTTTAACATAAAAAGCCATCCTTGCAGTGAGACAACCCCTTTAAGACACATCAACAGCTAGTCCTATTAATTTCTTATAGAGATGTTGGCTGAGCATGCATGTGCAATAGGTAAAGAAAGCAGCAGCAAGACACCCCTGTAGGTGGCTTATCTCTAAAGAGAACCAAAGGATTGAATGTTCCTAGCTCCCCTCCACTTCCTTCAACAATACACATCAGAACATTTCAGACAACTTTTCCCTAATGTATATGGGGACTTTTAAAATTCATCTGACTGAAATCACTGCTACTGGGGAACTTCCTTCTAATAGGTGTCCCTCTGAATTATTCAGAATTTTCGATTTCTCATCTAGGGAAACTTTGTTTAATAGAAATCTTGGTAAACAAAACCAAAATATAGCTGTGAAATGCAATTATCTCTCTATCAATCAAGAAAATACAGTCAGAAGTAGAAAGTCAATAAAATGTAACCAAGCCAATGGTTATATTTTACCGATTCTCCAGTTTTGATAAATCTTGGTAAAGCACTAGCCTGAAATTAGCTAGAATATTGCAGGCTGACGATTTTGCTTTTAAATTATGACCCGGTATTAGATGCCAGACTAGCTGTAGAGCTACATAGGAGTGAACTTATATGTGCTACAGAATAAGAAAAATTAGGCAATACATCCATTAGATGGTTTCATTTCTATAGTTTTTGTAGAAACACTATGAATTATGTATGCAATAAAGTGATATCAGTAGGGAATTTACAAGAAACCAATCCCTTGACATAACCTTTAATACGAAAATTAAAATAAAATATTGCAATTCCAAAAATTAAAAATAAACAAGCAGTGATTGTGTCACAAGATTCTTTACACGTTGTAGTAAAGGTCAATATAATAAAAAAATAAAAAAATAAAAAAAAGATAGAAACAAGATGACATGGAAAAAGCAGAATGACTTAACAACCCCTGTGTATAATCGTGAAGAAAAACTGATCCTGTGATCCAAAAGGTTTCTGGACTGTGATGATTAGTCATCCACTTTGGTTACCGCACCAGCTCCAATATGGTCATTATACTATGCTCAAATGCTTAAAGGGATATTCTCATCTCACCGATTAGCTTGAACGCAAAGGTTAGAAAAAAAGACTGTTACCAAAAAACACTGCTGCTCTGATTTTGCTTCCTTTCATAGTTAAAGCAGATCTCATCTCCTGCTTGTGTACACAACCTTCCCTAGGTTACCAGACACCAAAAAGCATTAATAATACTTAAAAAGGTTGTCTCACTACAATTTTTCATCTAAAGATCTTTAAAAAACAGGCTGTTTTACAATATGTGTTGATTAAAAATGTCCTACTGATTTTTAGATATCCCTTGTAGTAGGAGCTGCATCGGCTCCACTGGTCACTATAGCCACAGACCTGCTGTCTTCCTCTCACTGGCTGCAGGCGCTGGTGACATTAGAAGCTCCTCACTGAAGGTCGGAGACCCAGAAGGGTGCAAATTCTCCTTTCCGTCTTCTTGATGATGAGTAAAGATACAGGGCATGCGCACAAGCCCTGAATCATTTCAAGCGAGCCGTTCATATGCCCCTTGCTCTGCTGTATTACTATAGCAAAGCTTCATAGACACGTCGGCTCCACAGACACATTGTACGTATCGTCACTCACTATACTGTGCCTGTCCTCCATTATGATCGGGGGAGGGACACCGCAGGTATCATCACACACTATGCTATGTGTCTGTTCTGAAGGGAGGACGGCACAGTAGTGTGTGATGACACTGAGACTTAGCATCGGGAGCAAAGTACAAGAAGTGAGACTAGGGTGTAGGTGCAGGGAGGGAGTAAGGGGAAAAAGAAGAGCAGACAATAAGCACGCCCCTGAATTAAAAAAATCATATGGAACCAGAAACACTGAGGTAGGCTGAAAACCTATAGTGAGACAACCCCTTTAAAGGGGTTCTCACCATTCTGTTTCACCGACTCCCAGGCAGTTGTGCACTTACTCTGTCTCCTCAGACTGTGGGTGGTTCTACAGCAGAGATTAGCATATTCAACTTCTAGCAAGCCATTACTCTGACAGTGCAGGAGATTGCTATCTCTAACACAATTACAGATAAAGCCATGCTTTTCAGTGCTCACAGCACACCTACATTTTGTTTACTTCAGCTAATCCTGCTAAATCTAATTAGTTCACTCAGAGCTCAGTCTTGTCAGTCCTTATAGGGGGTGACATCACTTCCTGTTCTCAGCTAATCAGATAACAGACATCCTTCTCTATGCAGGTGACCAAAGAAACCTGTGTTCTCTCAGAGCTGATATAATGTCTCTTATCTCATGACTAAAGTCAAATCTATTGACCAACGTAGTTAGAATATGTCTTCATTTAACTGTCTCTTTATGTTTTAAGCTAATATTTGAAGTGAGAAAACCCCTTTAACAAATAAGTCAAATATACCCCAAAGTGGTGCCAATGAAAAAATTCACCTAATTTTGCAAGAAAACAAGCCCTTGTACAGCTACATTGACAGAAAAATAAAAATTAAGATTTCTGAGAGGTGGTAACAAAAGAACGGAAACAAAAAATGCTTGGTCCTTAAAGGGGTTTTCTCACCACATAGATCAGCTTCGAACATGTAGGCAAGGGTAATAAAAGATTATTACCAAATACATCGCTGTTCTGTTTTTCTCCCTTTTAGAGCTAGAGCAGTTTGTTTGCTTGTGTACACAATCCTCCCTAGGTTACCGACCATCTCTAATGTGATCTAACAGGCTCTAGAGCCCTGGTGAGGATGAAGACCTCACTCCCTGCTGTTTCTTATCAGCCGCACAGGATCTTGTTTATGTTACTTACTGGCAAACTTTAACCCATTAGAGCTCGGTAGCCTTCTGCCTTGCTGTTTAGATCCCTCCATCACTAATGTCCTAATGCTAGGAATAGCAGAGCTAATCTACCAATTAGTGTTGTAGAACCACCCACAAGTGTTGTAAAACCACCCACAACCTAAACAGGAAGTGAGAGCCTGAAGCTTCACATGAAGAACAGGCTCTGTAAAACAGCATGTTGAGAACAACCCTTTAATTAAAGGGCAATGAGTATCCTGCAATGTGTCCCTAAATCAGATCTCTGAACTCTGCTCAACTGACTCCTTTAGACCCTGGAAAATCCCTAAACAAATACACAGTATTTTAACTAAACATGTGGAAGGTGCCCTGTATCTTTAGAGGGATCCCACATCAAACATTTTTTTTTTTCCGGAAATTAGAAAGCGCCCACATGGCAGGCATTTCTAGACTAAGGCTATGTCTCTATAGTTAAACGGTTACGCACACCTGGTTGTATGGGATTTGCGGGTGCAATAGTGAAAAAAGACCAACGTCCTGTAATTATCGACCAAAATCCCCTGCACACTGGGTTCACACGGCTTATGCCGCCGTGTGGATAGGGGCGGGGCGGGAGCGGGGGGCCGGCACCTCGCTGGCCACTAGACTATCATTACTAGCGGCGCGTATACGCTGCTAGAAAATGACTTGTCACTTATCTCTTCCGATTTACCTCCATTAGGTAGGACCTTTTATATAATTTTTTATGCTCCTATCTGCCCCCTCCCCCCTATCTCTGGTTTCTTACTCGGCTTATACCTGTCTAACACAAATATTTCTCTCTATGCTCCTCTTTGTACACTCTGTTCTACTTTTATCTATTGAGTGTAACCTTCATCATGCTTTCCTCTGGCATTCCCTCCTTTTGTTCTCCTCACACCATTATAATGTGTTATGTTTGGTTTATTTACTATGTTTCTCTTACTTTACCAGATGTTCTTGATAAAGGCTAATCAACCGAAACATCGAATTATAGCTCGACATCTGGATTCTACATGCTCTGTAAAGTAACATCTATATGCTCTGTAAAGCAACATTTATTGAGTATACACTCTGACATGATATACTGAATTTATGTTTTGATCCTTATTAATATTTATTAAAAACCCTTTATATCAAGTTAAGCCTAAAGGTGTGCAGTGGATTTTCTTCTGTCGCTTATCCATGTTGTGGAAACCAAAGCTTATAACCTGACTTAAAATTCATTCGTTGGTCTTAGAAATGACTCATATGAAAGCTGAAACCCTCCCAAATGAGGTTTTTTTTAACGAAAATAAATTTGCTTCACTGCTGAAATATTGATCATTTAAGGAACACAGAAAGGTCAGATTTTGGCAAGACAAAAGTTTTGTCACCTTGTCATATAATGCACCTAATCCTAGTTTACAGCCTTACCTGTGCTCACTAATTGATCGGTTAATTAGTGGGTGTGTAGAAAAAGAACTCCAGCACCCCAGACCTTCACTTGAACTGCAAACTTGACCTCTGACAACATGCCAAAAATCCACCCTGCGACCAAAGCCTTGATTATCAAGAGGCTGAAGACCAGATCCACTGCAGAGGTGGCTGGCGCCATTAATGTGTCTCGGCATCAAGTACAAAGAATTAAAAAATAGATTTGAAGAGACTGGAGATGTTTTTGATAAGCCCAGGTCCGGCAGACCCTGCAAGACAACTGCTCAGGAACGTTTGTTGGTTTGAAAATCAAATGCCAGCCCCTCTTCAACTTCAGCACAGCTCCAACAGGCCTGGTCACCTCAAGTCCCTGTGTCATCTAGAACAGTTTGTAGGATACTGTCTCGAAATGGCCTCCATGGTCGAATCAGTGCCCAGAAGCCAGCACTTAACAAAAGGCAATTAAAATACCGTGTGGCATTAGCCTAGGCCTACAGCCTGCTAAACAGATGGACGCTGGAAAAGTGGCAGAAGGTGGATTTCTCAGATGAATCGTCAGTTGAATTACACCACAGCCGCCGCAGATACTGCAGGAGACCTACTGGAGCCGTATGGATCCAAGAAACACCCAGAAAAACAGTTACGTTTGGTGGTGGAAAGATCATGGTCTGGGGTTACATTCAGTATGGGGGTGTGCGAAACATTTACAAGGTGGAAGGCAATATCAATAGCCTAAAATATCAATTAGTATTAGCTACTTCTTACATTCCCCATCATAAAAGGGGTAAAATTTTGCAGCAGGATGGTGCTCCATCTCATACATCCATCTCTACATCAAAGTTCCACCAGGCAAAGAAGATCAAGGAGCTCCAGGACTCGCCAGCCCAGTCACCAGACATGAACATCATTGAGCATGTTTGGGGTAGGATAAAGAGGAAGCTTGGAAGACAAAACTAAAGAATCTTGACGAACTCTGGGAGGCATGTAAGACTGCATTCTTTACTATTCCTGATGTCTTCATCAATAAATTGTATGAATCATTGGCGAAATGCATGGATGTAGTCCTTCAAGCTCATGGAAGTCACACAAAATATTAAATATGGCTCTAATGGCACCACAACTTCATTCACCAATGTTATGAAACATATCTTTGTATTTGAAGTGAATTATTTGTTTGATTTTCACATTACTTTCTGTGGGCGACAAAACTTTTGTCTTGCCAAAATCTGACCTGTGTCCCTTACATGATCAAAATTTCAGCAGTGAAGCAAATTTATTTTTGTTAAAAAAAACCTCATTTGGGAGGGTTTCAGCTTTTATATGAGTCATTTCTAAAACCAATGGATGAATTTTAAGTCAGGTTATAAGCTTTGGTTTCCACAACATGGATAAGCGACATAACTTCTGTCAGGGACTGTATAAGGCTATGTCTCCACTGCACACAAAAAGGTCAGTTTTTTCAGCGTTTTTCGTTTTATAAAAACGCTGTAAAAAATGGGTGAAAGGAGGTCCCATGGACTGCTACACTGAAACCAACCTGTTGTCTCCACAGATCTTTTTTTTTCTGCTGGTCGTTTTTTTGAAACATATTGCAAAAAACTACTGAGCAGAGCAGAAAACTTACTACTGGAGTCTTTGTAAAGTGCTGGATGTTTTTCTGGCACTTTTTTGGTGCTTTTTTTGCAGAAATTCATAGCAATTATAATGCTTTGTATTTCAGAAAAAAAAAGCACGTAAGAAACACGTCAAAAAGCGCAAAACGTGCCTAAAAACGGACGTTTTTTCAACAGCTTTTGACAGGCAGTAGACAGTTTTATGAATGTTTTTAGGACTTTGTTCTCAGTCAGTTTTTTGTCCAATGCAGTGTAGACATAGCCTAAGGGTGCTTTCACATGGTGCATTTTTTTGCAGAAATGCACAGTAATTAATGCTATGCATTTCTGCAAAAAAAAAAGCACCAAAATATGCACGGTGTGAAAGCACCCTTACAGCAAGTAATAACTAGTGAAGTCACTGCACATGTGGCCACTAAATTAAGCACCAGAGATCAGTCTTCTCATGGGTTCAAATCAATCATGTGAAGAGGCCAAGATCAATGTGTATCACACATGGCCACAAAAGATGGGAGGGGGAATTACTCTAATCAAATGAATAACGGACCGTGTTAAAAAAAAAAAAAAATAAAAAAAAAACACTACGAAAGGAGTAGATATACTTACCTACAAGCATGAATTGGACACTGATCCCAGAGAAATTTAGAATGGGATACATCAAAGGAAGCAGCTATACATAAAAACCCAAAGCATATCAGTATCAAGAAAATAGGCAGAAGTGTATAATGGTCAAGAGAACACCACACATTCCCCTATGTAATCACACAAGCCTTTGGCCTGTCCGCAACACTCAGGCGCAATCTGGTTAGAACCAATCCTGTGCTATTCTATAAGGTCATATTTGCATTCTGGGGTTCAGAATGGAAGCATGCACAAACCAGAACAATGGGCTGCCCTTAGGAGTTATCAGATATAGCATAGGCATTTATACAGAATAAAATACAGTGCATACAAAAAAGAGCAGTCACATGATCAAATAAGATCACGTCTGAATTGCAAAAATATATTTAAGGAGGTGAAACTAAAAAATAAAGGAAAATTATTAAGGATTCCAGTGTTCCTATAATAAGAATAGAGCTATAAAATTGTACGAGTTAGACAAAATAACCAGAACCCTCTCATTTTTCCATAGTCCAGTTAAACGCCTCCTGCCATCCCTAGTAACGCCTATTTTTTCCCCTCAGTCACGTAGTTTAAATCGCTGTTGATAAACTCTTTTCCGGTTCTAAAAATCTGCTTATTTCTTTTATGGGTATGAAAAATCAGACCTGACCAAAGGGGAATGATTGTTGGTGCATGCGTGATAAGGGTGTCTGTTACTCAAATTACTGAGTTGATGAGTATGTTGAAGTCTACTGTTCCCCTGATCACATCTCAGGAGGCAAAGACCAGCAAAACTTCTCAGAAAGAAGGAGCTGTGGTCCAAAGTCAATGCTTGATGCAAGTGAAAGTGTAGAGTTTAATACAAGTATAAGGGCAACCGTATCGGTAACAATCATTACCACTCTAAGTTGATATCCATGGCAAGGCTGCAATCCTCCTATAAACACTCCCAGTGAATTGAACCTTAGTTTGAGAAGCATGAAAATTTAGTTAAAGCAAACCAGTCAGGTGGTTTACGCTACTGTATATGGGAGCAGCATACCCGGTTTCTCCAAAAATAAGAAGGTGCCTTATATTAATTTTTGCTCCTAAAGACGAGCTAAGACTTATTTTTAGGGGATGTTTTAATTTTCTATGAACAATAATTCACATTTATTGTTGAACAAAACATCAACATGTATTAATATACTGTAGTGATTTTATCACAAACATCAGCATAAGCAGCCAAACTCTGAGTTGAATAAAAAAAAATGCACTATGTCTTATTTTCGGGGGATGTCTTATTTTCAGGGAAACGGTATGATACAGGAAAAGAAGCGGAGTTCTGTAATATATAGATTATATATCAAAAGGTTAAAACTGTACTCTAGTGCTATGGATAAAACTTCTTTAGAACTTGGACAGAGGCAAAAGGTAGATTTACACAACAGGATAGCAGATAATTTTATGCTGATGCACAGGGTGGTGTGTATTGGTGGGGGATGAATGTTGTATTTTTTAGGGTATATTCACACGGCTTATTTTGGGGTGCATTTCGCATCGCACTGCGCTCAATACGTGGGGAAATGTGCCCCATAATTACGGTATTTCATAGCTCTCATAGAGAACTATCGATTATGCCTCACACCCACCCCCTATGCATACAATACGACCGTATTGTACACACGGGGAGATAAGTGACAAGTTAATTATTTGTGGAGAATACACGCCGCGAGTAATGAATGTCAATGGGACCGGCGGGCTGCCAGCACCCCCACGCCGCGGGAGTACCTGCGTATTAGCGCAAGCTCCCAAAACACACAATGTACTGCCGCGCGTACTGTATGCGCCACAGTACATCGATTGAACATATCCTAACACCGATTCCGATATTGCAGCAGGTCACCTACAGAAGGTAAAAAAGATCCGACCACTATCATCAAAGTAAGGCGACTGTTAGTGGAACCTATTCTCCAATATGGCTTCAATCAGAACTAAGTGAATTCTGTGGTTCATTCTTAGAGCCGGTTGCTGCTATTCTTGTTTTATTTTGATATATTATTTTGTGATTTTACATGTAATTTGTCATCAGTGTACGTCTAAAAATGGGTTCATACGGCAAGGTCAAAATATTGGTTGGATTTTAAATTAGAATCCCACCAGGATTCTTAACTTTGGAAAAGTACAATGTCTGCCATTAATTCCGGCAGAACACTGTAAATGTTTCAGGTTTTTTCCAAAGCTTTCGGTTTTGAAATCCAACCTTATAAAATCCTAGTCAAGTACACTTTCTATTGATGTTTATGGGGCTGGTTTACAGTTGGATTTTCACCCGTTTGAAAATCCAAAATTTGTGTCAAAATCTGACTTTAAAACCATGCCAGGTAGATGGGCGCTAAATGCTTGTAAAAGCAGCAAACAATCTTTGAACTTAATATACAAAAGTAGGGAGTTGATTTTCACAATAATGAAATGTCAGTATTACACACTTGAACTAAACACAGAACATAGTTTATAAGTTTCTTTGCCAGAATGCTGACATGTATTTTATAAGTTCTTGCTTTGCTAAATAATAATTGTTAACGGTAGTGCACACCCTCCCTCCAAGCATAGAGAGGCCTACAAGGCCATCCTGAAATAAGGGTGTCAAATGGGCAGGAGATGGTTTTCGAGACAACAAATGTTCAGCAGCTAAAAAGGTTCAGAGCATGGGCTCTGCACCTTATGAAAGAATGAGTTTCATAAGTTCTCCCCACAAAATCCAAGAGGTGGCTGAACTGTATGAGAGTTAAGCATGTGTATGTGCCATAAATGTTTAAGATGGGAAGATCCCTTTAAGGGTCAGTCTACACGACAAGTAGAACAAATCGGAATCCGTGTGATGTAAACCATCCCTATAGTAGTCTCTCCACCATCCTCATCGGGCTACCATTTGTTTATCACCACTGTGTCAGTGGTTCTCTCTTGACATCATATGTCCCCTGAAGAACCAGTGTTTACTGGGGAAACGCGTCGGGACTCTTGTGGACCCCACTGTTTGACCTGTTTTTTTCTGTGGACCTAATTGGCTGTCAAGTGAGTAGTGGGGTGTAGATATTTTTCCTCACTACTTGGTATATTGGTGGCTATAATTTGGTGTTCAGTAATATATATATATATATATATATATATATAAAAAAATCTATCTATACTAGAAATAGGGGTAGTCATCAGATAGGCGGGGTCGCCCCTGTTGGTGCTCCTCCTTGAATAGGTACAGTGTAGTATTTTGCGTGGGTATATATATATTTGTGACCAACATTTGTGTTTATGATCATGCACATAGAGATATCAATACAATTTACGGAAACTGTGAGTAGTGAACTTTTTTTCTCAAAAATATTTTTTGTGTGGTAATCTGAAATTATACACTGTATAGGTGCCAACAGTTACATTGACATCTTACTCTATTTCTATTTTTGGTGACTAGCCGGTAAAGGGTGGTTTCGATAAAAGGATTTTCTATATGTGAGGTGTAAATTTTTAATGCATATCAATGAAAATTTGTAGTTTTATCATTTAGGGATATATTTTTTCTGTGAGCTAAAACATCCCTATAGACCTCAATTGAAAAATGAAAATTCGAGTAGTACAACTACACGATTCGGATTTTCTGAGGTTGGATTTGAAAACCGATGTTTTATCTTAAAAAAAAAAAAAAAAAAAAAAAAACACAACATAACATGTTCGTTCTTCCTTCATATTCCATGACAAAAAATGCATTAAAAAATCTCTCTGTCGGATCCGTGTCCAAAACCCTACAGCAGTGAATGGAACTCTTTCTGACTGTGGAATCCGGGGGGAAAAAGAAAAAAACAACCTAAATTAAGTATTTTCTACTTGTTTTGTGGCTGGGTCCTAACATCCACTATTGGAGGTCTCATTCTGTGGACTTCGTTAACCCTTTGGTGTGGAGGAGCTCCAGTGACCTCAACCTTAAACACCTTTGGAATTAAATGGAATGCTGATCGTGAGCCAAACCTTCCTGTCCAATATTAACCCGACCTCATAAGTGCAGAATGGGCACAAAATCCCCAGACATACACCAAACTCTTGTAGAAAGTCTTTCCAGAAGCTGTAGAAGTAGACTCCACTTCATACTAAAACCTATGGGCATGGAGTCAGATGTCCAACAAGCTAGTACAGATGGTATAGCCGCCTGAGGAGCTGGTCACAGCAGGAACAGTTGGGAGTTTCAAGAAAGGCTTAGATACCTATCTGACACTAAAGAATATTAATATGTACATAACCATGTAAAATTCTGGATCCTGGCTGGTGGAGGCTCTGAGGTCAGAAATGGTGTCTCCCCTGGAGCAGATCACCTCTTGCCTTGTGGGTTTCAGGGCTTTAACCAGTGGTGAGGCTGGGCTTAAAATCCTTGTCTCCCTCCCTTCACCCACATTTTACCCACCCTTGGTTGAACTTGATGGACACGTGTCTTTTTTCAACCGTACTAACTATGTAACTATATAACTATGGTAGGATGGTAAGGTTCACATAATTTTGGCCAAAGAATATTAGGCATATGCACAATTTTTCAATTTTCTGAACACAGCCAGCAAGGACAACAATGTATTTTTCCACTCAATCTACTGGCTACATTCAGAGGAGTGGAAAATTGTAACATAATAGCAGTAAGGTGTAAATAAGGCTATGGCCATGTTCACACGGCTTAAAATGGGCCGTATTTCGGTCCGTAATTACGCGCCGAAGTGCGCCCATTACGGGCCGAAAACGGCCCATTCATTACGGTAATTCACAGTTCTCATAGAGAACTATGGATTACGTCTCCTCTCCCCGCCCGGCGAATCCGCCGGGCGGGGAGATAATTCACCTGTCACTTTCTAGCGGCGTATACGCGCCGCTAGCAGTGATAGTCTATGGGCCAGCGAAGTGCCGGCCCCCTGCTTACTCCCCCGCTCCCGCCCCGCCCCCGTCCACACGGCGTAATTTCGGGGCGAAATTACGTCCCGCAATTAAGCCGTGTGAACATTGCCTATGTCTACACTGCAGTGGACAAAAAACTACCTGAAAACGAATTACTAAAAAACATTCATGAAGCTGAGTTTTCTGTCCACTGCCTGTCAAAAACAGCTGAAAAAACTTCCGTTTTTTGGCGCGTTTTTCGTTTTTGGAGCGTTTTTTGGAGCGTCTTTGCTCTGCTTTTTAATGTATGCACAAATTAAGCCATTGGATGTAAGCTACACCCTAAAGGTGGAGTTAACATGTTAAGTAGTCATTTCCTTTAGATCACTGTAGCCATTGTGAGCACATTGTCCTTTGTGTGCTGCTGCTGCATGCTACTGCTTTATTAAATTTTGCACCAGATTCTTGCACCAAAATCCACAAAAACCCACATTACCTTTGCATACAGCAAGATAACTGTATTGGCATCAAAATCTGTAAAGAAAAGGATTTTAGCGCCAAAATCCCAAAAAAACGCATTATTGCGCCAAATTCCGTAACAAAAAATATTTTAGTGTCAGAAGCGTAATCAGTTTATTAGCGCCTACATTTTTTTTTTTTTTTTCAAATTCAAAAAATTGGTTTTATTGAAAGATAAACAGTTTCAATCAGCATTGGAAAACATTCTATTAACATACAAATTAAGCTGCAATCGATGTTACAAAGTATAAGATAATTTTCAAATAGTAAGAACGTATACTAGTGTTAGCTGTAAAGATAGAGCAACAAAGATACAGTACCATATCCTTATCAAAGCATTATCAGCTATTGGTTCATGTACTAATTTAACTAGGCTGAGTATGCATATTTTACAGACTTGGGTCACCTAGGACCTCTTTCGTAGCTTCAACAAAAACTGACACAACATAGTTGTTGAACAGTTGCAATCCTAACTTCAGGACTACTAAAGAGAAGAAGAAAAAAAAAAGAATAAAAAAGGAAACAAGAAAAAATAAAAGAAAAAAGGCCCTCCAGCCGATCCCCGCCCACCCCATAGTCCGCTCCCAGATCAACTGCACCTAATTGGACAAACCCACCTACGGGTTGCATCCCAACCAGCGGAGCGATAGCGATCCGTCCGACAGAAGATAAACCACTCATCCCAGGTCCGTAGGTGCTTTCGTAGTTTGTGAAAGTGAATCGCATGGAATTCCCTCCATACGTTGCAGTGTGTGGATTTCCCCTGACCAGGAAGACACAGACGGGCTAGAAGTGGATAGCCATAAGCGGGGAATTACTAGTTTTGCTGCCAGAATCAAGAATCGAAAGGAATGGGTTTTGAGGGAATGATTGGTAGGGGGATGTAAAAGGGAGAAACAAAGAGGCCGGGTCATTCCTTATTCTAAGCCCTGTTATGTCATGAATGAGGTCAAGGACGCTCCTCCAAAAGGGTTGAAGAGTGGGGCAGCTCCCCCCAAATGTGCTTTAAAGCGTTCCTATGTCTGCTTTGCAGCGCCAGCATATATTGGACACTCCCGGGTTGATTGGAGTGCAGGAGAGCTGGGACTTTATACCAGCGTGTAATTAATTATAGTTTAGTTCTTGTGCCCTGGTAGAGATGGAGGATTTGTGTGTCAGGGAAAAAGGTCCTTTCCCATTCTTCCGTTGAGAGTTCCCTTCCAATTTCCCTCCCCCCAAGTCTTTTGGAAGGGGAATTTATCCCCATCTGTTGGAGCCCAGAGCCCTTTATATTTTTGAGAGTGGCGGCCTCCGGAAACCCTTCACACACCACGTCTCGAATGTCGAGTGCGATCTGTGGAGATCTAACGCAGCTTTATTGGTAGAATAAAAGCTTTGCAGTTGGTAATAGCTGAATCTCGAAAAAGTAGGTAGCTCTGTATCACCTATCAGGTCGTGATAAGGTTTCAGTGAGTCTGGGGAGAGCACACTGCCAAAGATTGTGCTGGATGCCCCCCTACCCCACAAGCGAGTGATAGCCTGTGCTAGGTGATCCGGGACTCCAGGGTTGCCCACAATGGGCGTGAGTTGACCGCCTGGTCTAAATAGGGACATCTTAGAAGGATAAGCTCTGCAGAGCAAGACCGAAGTACGGGCTACTAGTGGAACCTTGTTTAGGAGCCTTTTTGGCAGGTGTCTAGGCGTCAGCCATGGTAAAGCTGCCGTAGGTGCTCCATACATCAGCGCCTCTAACTGTGCCCAGAGTTTCAAATGGGCTTGGTGGAAAGCGTCCAACGTGCGCACCATGACTGAGGCCAAATAAAAAGGGGAGGAAATCAGGAAGGGCAAGCCCTCCCTCCACTTTAGGTCTCATAAGTATTGAGCGGGCCACTCTGGGATGCTTGCGTGCCCATACAAATTCTGAAACTAGTTTGTGTAGGGTCGTGAAGAAGTTTTTCGGGAGCAAAATGGGGAGGGTTTTGAAATAAATATAAGAGACGAGGGGAGATATTCATTTTGGACAATATTTATGCGTCCAATCCAGGAAAAGCCCCTTTTATCCCATTTTAACAAGTTTTGGGCCCAAATTTGCTGAAAGCAGTGGGGCAAAGTTAAGTTCGAAAGTTTTTTCTGGGTTCGCAGGGATTCTAACACCCAGGTAAGTGAAAGAGGTTGTTGTCCATGTGAATGGGAAGGCCGTTTTTAAGCGTCTTAAGGTCTGGTCAGGAAGATTGAGGCCTAACGCAACACTCTTCGACATGTTTACCTTGTGGTTGCTAAGGGAGCCAAAGTCTTGCAGTGATCGAAGCACAGCTGCGAGAGAGTCTGATGGATTAGAGAGATATAGAAGCAGGTCATCTCCCAAATGCTGAGCATTTTATGTGGTGGTTAGCAACTTGAACCCCCCGAAATGGAGCTATCTAGCCTCAGGGCCTGCATTAGATGTTCCATAACTAGAACTAGAGTAACGGGGAAAGGGACATCCCTGTCTGGTGCCATTGCCTATCTGAAACGGGGGGGAGAGGAGCCATTTATTCGAATCTGTGCTTGTGGGGATTTATAAAGCGAATTTTCCTGTTCATCATTGCCGGACCCAATCCGATTCGCTCCAGTACCCCCCCTCATGAAGACCAGTTAACTCGGTCAAAAGCCTTTTCGGTTTTCAAAGGGAAATAAAAGGACACAGGGGATTTTAAAGAGGCCCTAATATTTTGGGTATATAGAGAAAAAGTCTTCAGGTATTATCTCTCGCCTCTCTGGAGGGGACGAATCCGACCTGATACAAGGTTGATAAGAAGCCTAACAAAGGACTGAGTCCCCATTGCGTTTCAGCTTGGCAAAAAGTTTTGCGTCGGTATTAATGAGGGAGATAGGGCCTGTAGCTCTGGCATAAAGCCGGGTCTTTACCTTCCTTTGGGATCAACGTGATGAATGCTTTTTAGGAAAGCCGGATCAAAGTGGGAGCCCGATGCACCGTGTTAAACGCCTTTTAAAAAGAGGGGCTGACAGACTGTTTTTCAGGGTTTTGTAAAAGTGGGGACGTGTCCCCATCAGGACTTGGACTCTTCCCCGCTGGGGAGAGCCGAGACACCCTCTACCAAGTTCCTCAATTGTAAAAGGATCCTCCAGAGAGGCGAGAGACTGAGGGCCCAGGAAAAGGAAGGGCTGTGCGTGAGAGATAGGCCTAAAGGGGGATTTGTGATATGCCCCCAAGTCTAAAGGGGTCCCAGGGGAGCAAGATTGTTAGGTTTCTGTTTAATAGGTGTTAAAGACTTTTAGTATTTCTTCAGTTATGTGTACTAACTGGCCGTTTGCATTCTTAATAGACGAAACAAATAGGGAGGCCCTTCCCTCGCGGCGCGCCCGAGCCCAGAACCGGCCCGGCTTGTTGCTCCAGGTATAAAATGAGCCGGCGCAAATTTGACGGTATCTCTGTTGTTGCTGATCTAATAAACGGCGTATCTCATGCCGAGTTTGCATCAGGTCTCTCAAGTCGGCCTCAGAACCAGAGGCTTTATGTGTGGACTCCTGGAGGCTCAAGCGCGAGAAAGAGTCTTTTAGTTTGCCGGACCTCCCCGTTTCACCCTTTGGCCCCGTGTTTAAATGAGGACACCTCTCAAGACACACTTAAGTGCTTCCCATTGGGTCAGTGGAGGTGTAGGTCATCGGCGGGGTGTAGAGCAAAATATTTCCGTCGTACAGTGAGCTCTGAGAAGGCAGGGGGAGCCCGAAAGGAGAGATTCTTTTAGCTTCCAGGAGAAAACTGGTCTGCACTATGCGGAGACGAAAATCGCAGTGAATCGGGGCGAGGTCGGTTTTTGGTAAAAATATTTCCGATTGAGGCACGGCAAACAGAAGTTAGTAGCGAGTGGTGCGGAAGAATGTAGTCGATTCGACTGTAAGAGCCGTGAGGGAAACGAAAAAAAAGTGTAGTCCCGCTCCTCTGGGTGCAGCAGTCTCCATACGTCCACCAGCTGCATATTGTGAATCATTTTTCGGATCCTATTATGTGTCCGTAAGGGCAGGGAAGACCGACCCGAGGAGGTGTCTTGTGTGGGGTTCAGGGTGATGTTGAAATCGCCACATAGTAAAAATTTTGCCTTGGGCGAAACATGTAAGGCTATCAAAAAATTTGGAGAAAAAAAGAGAGCTGTCCGGTATTAGGGCATAAACATTTGCGATCGTGAAACACGTGGCCCTTAATATTAACTTGACAAAGAGAGTTCTTGCATCTTCATCAGAGTGGACTTCCAGGATCTGGACCGGCAAGGATTTATGAAAGAGAATGGCAACCCCTTTCGTTTTGGCAAGAGGATTACTGCTATGGCACCAGACAGGGAAGTATCTGTTACGGAGGTTCTGAACATGTGAACTTAACAGGTGGGCCTCCTGTAGACAGACAATATGGGATCTTTGTTTATGTAGACTATAAAGGATCTGAGAGCGCTTCTCGGGTACATTCAATCCCTTCACATTGAGGGAAGTTACTCGAAGGCTAGCCATTAGGAGGCAATGTACAAGTCCCCAAGAAGGTGAGTCCGAGAAGAGAGACCGGGGGCGGGGGGGGGGATCGACCGGAGAAGATCAAAATTACAAAAATTTTTAAACCCTAACAAAAGCGGTTAACCCAAAACAGGCCTATAAACTTCCGGCCGAGATTCTGTAGAAATGAGAAGTAATACTTCGAAGGCCACAACAGTACGTAGACAGGCCATTGTACCTTGGGGGCAGGTAAAATTACTGTTCAAAGGTAGTAAGAACCGGAACGTGAGGTAAGACACAATATCATGGACAGAGGCGTCCAGGGCGGGTAAGTCTCAACTGGGCGGTTGGGGTGGTGGTCACGCCCCAATAAAGGGACAGAACCAAAACCCCAACCGTGGGCAGTGAAAAAGCCATTCAACACAGCAATATACTATATACTTCACAGTCTCCCATTATCATAATGGCTATAAAAGACTTTGACACAGCTGTAAGTCATGCGTGGGTACATCAGAGAAATAAAGAAAGATAAGAGGGAAAGAAGGGAGAAAAGAGAAAAAAAAAAGGGGGGTGAGGGGAGAGGAATGGGGGGGTCAAGGAAAAAAGTGGAGAGGGAAGGAGAAAGAAAAGAGGGAGGAGGGATTTGAAAAGAGGAGGGGGTAAGAGAAGAAAACAAAAACAAAGGATCACTCAAATTCCAGGCATGATCGGAGCCCTGGTCTTGTCATGGAAACATTAAGGCAAGGGGGACAACAATTTTCCTCAGACAAGGAAGCAGAGGGAGGGAGAAACAAGCAAGAGATTTCTAGCAATTAAGCTTAAACCTATCTTAAGGAGCATCAGTCCCGTGATCAGCGGTGAGGATGTCGCTTAGGTGGAGAGCGTTCCAAGCTACTCGGGCGGCGCCGAGTGCTGAACTTCGGGGGCCACGGGTATAGAAGAGCGGGGTTGCAGGTCCGGAGTAGGTTCCAACTGAGTAATGGGACCATCAGCATAGCTGCAAGGCAGGTCCGGCAGGTTGACCTCAGGGAGGCTCAGAGCTGAAAGAAAACTTGGTAGGTCCGCCAGAGATCGGAAGGAGAGAAGTTTGTCTTTATGACGGACCTGCACCGAGAATGGAAGCCCCCTCTGTAGGGGATATCTCTTGCTTTGGGGAAGGCTAGGAGCGGGCTTAAACCGCTGCACGCAGTCGGAGAGTTCTTCTGGAGAGATCCGGGAAGAGGTGCAATGTTGTACCCTCAAAGTCCACTTTTTGCATGATGCGGGCTTTCCGCATTATTTCTTCCTTCAAAGTGAAGTGGTGAATGCGACAGACGATGTCACTAGGCTTCATGGGATCTGGACTTGGGGGTCCGGAGTGCCTATGGGCCCGATCGAAGGCATCCTGTTCCTTTTTGGCCTGCCCAGGATGAAGTTAAACACCTCGTTAAAGTTGGTGTCCCGTTCTGCCACCTTGACCCTTTCTGGGAGGCCCCGCACTCTTATGTTGTTTCTTCTATTGCGGTTTTCTAGATCATCTATGTGGCTGATGAGGGAAGTATAACGGTCATGCTGCTCGGAGATAGAAGACTGCAAGGCTGAAATCTCGATCTTTGTGGATTTCTGGGTAGCCTCTAGCTTTTGGACCCGTTCTTGAAGGACAACGATGTCGGATTTAACAGGGGCTAAGTCTTGCCTCCAGGTGTCCCCATGTCCCAAACGCCATTTTGATGCATGTCAGATTTGGTGGGAAGTAGCGACAATAGCGCTCGGAGCTCCGGATGGGCCGCAAGTGTGTGGATCGCCTCCTCCGGCGGGGGGAGGCTTACTGTCTGGGAGTGAACTTGAGGGTTGTCCCAGCAATAGGCAGAAGTCTCGGCTGGAGCAGAGGGTCTGGTGGCATGGCGAGCGGGGCTTCCACCCCATGTGGGTGAGTTTGAATTGGAGTGCCATGACGGGCTGAGCTGCTCAGCTGTCTGTTCCATAGAGCGGCTTTTGATGACAGTAGTCACTGAATCCGCGACATGCGGGCTCCCTGCAAGTTCCTGTGGCCCCGGAGTACTAGCAGGGGAGCCCGTAGGTGTTGTCAGGGCCCCCATGGGAGTAGCAAGTAAGGGCAACTGTGGGTGGTAGTGAGTAAACGAAGGCATTGTCCCAGAGGTCACCATGGCTCCTGAGGGAGTGTGGACGTAGTCCTTGGCAAATATTGCAGCTTCCACTGTGGCTGGTATGTGTTGCTGCTGTGTCTCCGTCTGTGATAACTCCAGTGATGGTGGAGTATTACGCTCTGTAGTGGAGGGGGATTGATGGAGATCCCTGCCCTCAGGCCCTGGAGTCTCAGCAGCCCAGTTGAGTAGAGAGTTTTGCCTGGATGTGGCATCAGGACTAGCCACAGGCAGGAGTAGTGGAGCAGGGGTGAGCGCCGCCATTTTAAGGTGCGGAGGGATGGAGTGTCTCTCAGCGGTGGCGTGATGGCGGCTGTCAGTTGCAGGATCTTCCGCTGGCTTTTTGCAGTTGCAATGCTGCGCTATACACCCACCTTGTGTCGTGGTGTCTGCGTTCTGCGGGCAGTCACTGTGGGAACTCCAGAAGCCCGTCGGGTCCCGCTCCGTCTCCCGCTCCAAGGACGCCGGCTGTAGTGTCGGCGCGGTGCTTTCTCGCTGCTCCCACGGCGGCTGCGGTGCAGCGCTTCCTCCCGCTGAAGGGCCGGTCAGAGCTGGTAAGTGACGGCTATCCGATCGCGGCTGCTGCGCCGTAGATTCAACTGGCCTCAGCGCCGGAGCTGTCCGCATTGTTTTCTTCCCCCTGTGCTGGGAGGAAGGCGGGCAAGATGGCGCCTCTGCGCCCGGAGCGCGGGTACTTCGCGGGTCCTCCACAAGGTCCGATAGCGGAGAAAAATAGTTAGAAATAGGAATTTCTTCTCCCATGGCGGCTCCGGAAGCTTTAGCAGCCCTTTTTGCTCTCTTGCTGCCCATGGTTCAAGCTGGAAGAGGCTAAATTATCAGGCCCTGGACGGAGCTCTCTGTGAACACGTCCGTGCACCTCACAGGTCCGGACACGCCCCTCAGCGCCTACATTTTTAAAGATATTGATCTTAGCCCTTAAATCCGCCAAAAAACGGATTCTGGCGCCGAAATCTGTAAAAAATTTATTTATTTGCGTCAAAAGCTAGATCACTTTATTAGCGCCAAAATCTTTAAAGATACGGATTTTAGCCCCAAAAGCCATAAAAAAACGGATTCTTGCGCCAAAATCTGTAAAAAAAATTATTTTTGCCGTCAGAAGCGAGATAACGTTATTTGCGGCAAAATCCGTAAAAAACGGATTCTGGCGCCAAAATCCGTAAAAAACGGATTCTGGCGCCAAAATCCGTAAAAAAACGGATTCTGTCGCCAAAATCCGTAAAAAAACGGATTCTGGCGCCAAAATCCGTAAAAAAACGGATTCTGGCGGCAAAATCCGTAAAAAACGTATTTTCAGCATCAGTAGCGAGATAGCTTTATTAGTGCCAAAATATGTTTAGAAAAGGATTTTAGGATCAAAATCTGTAAAAAAAAAAAAAACATTCTGATGCCAAAATCTGTAAAAAAACTTATTTTTAGCGAAAAAAATATGAATTGCGCAAAAATAGTTAGCGACCAAAGCATGATCATTTTATTACAAAAGGTACAAAAAAGGACACAGCAGACACTTGTACCGTGTTTCCCCGAAAGTAAGACAGCGTCATACATTCTTTTTACCCCCAAAAGTCCCACTATGTCTTACTTTCAGGGTATGTCTTATATTGGAAAAAAATTTCGATTTTTGTTTTAACCATAAAATTAACATTTATTAAGCCCCATACAGTATCCCACAGCAATCGCAGCAAGTTTCTATGCAATGTACCGTATGGGGACTTGCCGCGATTGCGGCGTAAGTATACCGCAAGTTAAGGAAACTTTACATGGTGCATTTTGTGAATTGCTTACTTGGTACCGTAATGGGGATCGGTTCAATTCCTTGGCGGTGCTGGGTAGAGGTGTGGCGTCTTCTTCCTCATGCAGGAGCCGCTGGGCCAATCAGAGAAGCCACCAGCGGCTGCACATGAAAGCACAGAGGCTGCGAGTTTTTGTATGTTGTCCATCAGGACCATGGACGACATAAAAAAACACGCAGCCTCCACATCCCTCCGCTCATTCCGCTCCAGATCTGTCTGCTTCCCGCTCTAACCGGCTGCATCCCGCTGTTAATGCTGCAAAAAGTACCGGTACTTTGGCTTATATTTTTCCAACATACAGTTTACTAAGTCTTACTTTCGGGGTACGTCTTACATTAGCTGACCTCCCTAAACTCCCCGCTACGTCTTACTATCGGGGATGTCTTACTATCGGGGAAACACGGTATGCAGATTTGATAAGATATAACCTTTGTTACACCCATTATAGGTGTAACTTGGGTCTCTGGGAGGGTTTTCATTGAAAAATCGCGGCAAAAAACGCCACGAAAACGCGCCAAAAGACGTCCGGCGCTTTCCATAGACTCCTGTAGTAAATTTTCTGCCCTGTTCTGGCGTTTTTTAGAACATGTTGCAAAATATGACCAGTAAAAAAAAACAGCAGAAAAAAGAAGCTCAGTGTAGACAGCAGGACGTTTTTACAATAGAGTCTATGGGAGATGATTACAGTCGTTTTTACAGCGGTTTTAGAAAACGAAAAAAGCTGAAAAAAATGGACGTTTTTCTGTGCAGTGTAGACAGAGCCTTAGGCTATGTTCACACGGCTTATTTCGGGACATATTTACGGACGTATTTACGTCGGCAAATACGTCCCGAAATACGTTTCAAATAATGAACAATTAGATTAGCATTGATTCCAATGTAAAATACGCCTCGTCATTCACACGAGGCGTATTTTCGCGACATATTTGCGGGTGTAAATACGTCCGTAAATACGATCGTAAAATTAAGTCCCCTGTCACTTATTGAGGCGCATTTTCCAACGTAAATCCCCGTAGTAAAGAATGGGGAGCGTATTTACGACGCGAAATACGTGCCACACTTTGTGACACGCATTTGAAACGTATTTCGGGACGTATTTGCGGACGTAAATACGTTACGTAAATACGCCCCAAAATAAGCCGTGTGAACATAGCCTTACAGTGTGTCTCCTTTCATTTCATTTGGCAATCAGCTGTATCACTAAAAGGTTTAGAAGCCTCACCTTTAATATGAATCCTAGGAACAAATGTCCTTCCTCAATATACTACTAGCCTCCATTTCATTGTGTGCTGACGTTTGATTTATATCCCCTCCGTGTTTACCTTCTCCTGTTCGGGCTCCATTTCATTCTAACATCTGTGGTGCCTTAATATAACCTGTTCCACATTGCTGCCTTTCTCTCCAACCCAAGTTTATCTTTGTCATTTTGAAATAACAGTGAAAGAAAAAACAACAAAAAAAAAATTAGAAATTCAATTAAATATCTATTTGTGTAAAGCACATTAATCAAGAAAGCCTGCTGTACAGAGAGGAAAACCAACCAACTTTATAATTCACTAATTCAAGAACCTGCGGACTGATTATTTGTACAAGGTTCTCTGTTACAGAAAGACTTAAACTGAAGCTTACAGGGCTGGAAAGGGGCTGTCGGCTCTAGGAAACCCCAATGTCTTGGAAGGGTTTCTTAAAATGAGCTGATCACAAAGTATCCCCCTGTGGGACCCACAGTCATCAGCTGTTATCTTGGAGGGGGGAGGCTGCATGTCCCTACAGCACCCCTACAGGGGAAATAAGCATTACACGGTGCTCATTTAAATCACAGGTCATCTAGGATGAGAAATGCTGTTTGTAACCAGGGCTGTGGAGTCGGTGCCTATTTTGCAGGAGTCGGAATCGTCATAAGAAGGACCGACTCCCAAAATAATAAGTTGGTCCAGTTAGTTCGATGCGAAGAGCAAGAGGAACTGGGTCCGGCCAGTGCTACTGCTCCCATATCTTCAGCTTTATCACATGAGGAGTGTAATTGATGACAGGAGCAGGCAAAGCGCTGCCCCAGGGGAAAGATTCCGCTCCCAGGGCAAACAGATTTCAGCAAAATTTTTCACCTGCTTTCAAAATAGTAGAAGAGTTCAACCATTCATCAAATCTGACTGTGGCTGAGGCAATTCCTTTATACCCTGACATTGTTAGAGATGTTGCCCCTGTGGTCACCGCTTTGCCCCCAACCCAAGTTAGTGTAGAGAGGCCGTTCTCTAGCCTGGAAATAATGAGATCAGATGTGAGGTCATTTATGCAGGATTTGATGGCTACGATACTATTTCTCTGAACAAATTCATGAATGTTCCTGCAGAGTTTTGCATATTTACAATTTTTTTGTGTTCTCAAGTCGTATCCAATAAATATATTTTACACTGACAAGAAAAAGGGTAACAATGTTTTACACTTGTGACTTTCAGGTTCCATATCTCACCATCCACTACAGCTTTGAACATGAGGCTACTGTAATTTTATATACAGTCATCTTACCTATCTTATACAACAAACATTTGACTTGCAAGTATTTACCATCTGCTTAGTTCTGCAGATTCTTTCCTGTAACTGCATTGTTACTGTTTTGCTCCTAAAAATCAAAATGTTCATTTGTATTATTTTGTTAGTATTTGGTAAATCCACCTTTTGGTTTTCAATACTGCCTGAATCCTTCTGGACTCTGAATAAGATTCAAGCGCATCTTGACTAAAATCTGATCCCAGGTCTCTTCTACACATTCCCAGTGTTGGTGCAGACTGGACTTGGATACAAATACAGCTTTTTCTTCAACTCTACCCACAAGTGTTCAAAAGAGCAAAACATTGTTACCCTTTAGCTTGTCAGTGTCTGTTCTACCTAAATACATAGATGCCAAGTCTCCCGCTTTTGGCGGGACTCTCCCACAAAAGGGGGTCATGTCCCGCCCTCCCGGAGAGTCAGCAAAATCTCCCGCCGGGCAGCGCACACAGGAGGTCCTGCTCATAAGTGTGACTGTGGTCTGCGGCCGGTGCAGGGTCAGAGGCACCTGACACTCATGAAGAGAACACTGAATAACACATTACTGCCGCCAGGTCAGCCCTTATCTTATAGCACATTATCGTCAAGACGCAGCTCACACTGGAAGCAGCGGTCCCGGACGCTGGGCGATGCTATCTGAGAGGGTGTCTGACAGCAGGTGTGATCTGCACCTCACAGCGTCTGGTACTGCTGCCTAAAGTGTGAGCTGCGTCCACTATCTCTGGCCTGTCAGTGTCTCTCTGCCCGCTGCACTCCCCCTCATTCCCTCCCTTCCCCCTCCTCTCTCCTCACCAAGCAGCGATGAGAGGAGGAGAGCGTCTCTCCCTATCTGTGTTCCTGCCCTCTCCTTCTGCTTCCTGAGCCACGGAGTGCGTGAGTGACACCTCCTGAGAGCCGGCCCCAGCCCTGTCCCAAGCAGCCTTGTATGCACGCCCCAGCTACATGGATATAGGGGACGCTACCTTGCTTGTGGGGGCAGCTATACTGAGTAGTGGGGACAGCTACCTTGCTGTGGGGGCAGCTTTTCTGGCTAGTGGGGACAGCTACCCGGGTAGGGGGGCAGCTTCTGGCTAGTGGGGACAGCTTACCCGGCTAGTGGGGGACAGCTACCTGGCTAGGGGGGGCAGCTATCTGGCTAGGGGGGGCAGTAACCTGGCTAGGGGGGGGCGCATACCTGGTAGTGGGGGCGCTATCTGGACTAGTGGGGGCAGCTATCTGGCTAGTGGGGGCAGCTATCTGGCTAGTGGGGGCAGCTATCTGGCTAGTGGGGGCAGCTATCTGGCTATAAGAAGCACTACCTGGCTATAAGAAGCACTACCTGGCTATAAGAAGCACTACCTGGCTATAAGGGGACAGCTTCCTGGCTATAAGAAGCACTACCTGGCTATAAGGGGTCAGCTACCTGGCTATAAGTTGACAGCTCCCTGGCTATAAGGGGACAGCTCCCTGGCTATAAGGGGACAGCTACCTGGCTATAAGGGGACAGCTACCTGGCTATAAGGGGACAGCTACCTGGCTATAAGGGGACAGCTCCCTGGCTATAAGCAGCACTACCTGGCTATAAGGGGACAGCTCCCTGGCTATAAGAAGCCCTACCTGGCTATTGGGGACAGCTACTTGGCTACTGGGGGTACTGCCTAGCTATTGGGGGCAGCAACCTGGCTACAGGGTTCAAATAGGGCACTGAGATATCTACTGATTGGGGAACAGTTTGCCGGTATCCCTCAGCTCTCCTGGATGCTGAATAGACCATCCAACAGTCCAGGAAAGCTGGGTGACGCCAAAACCCTAATCTAGTTTTCTTCCAGAGCCGTTACACAGTTATCTGGAGTGGGGTGTGGCTTTTTGAAGGGGCGTGGCTTTCACCATCAAGATGGGTGTGGTCATGCAAACTTTGGGGGTGGCGCATGTAGTGCGCCGCCACCTTCAAAGCTCCTGCTTTCTCACTTTCAAAAGTTGGCATGTATGCCTAAATAGCTTGATTATTGTATCATAAGGTGATAAACAGCCCAATGTTACCATTTTACTACAGTAAAGTTATCACTTAAACATGCGCCATGTATGAGGGAGTCAGGAGTCGGAGTCAGAGTCACGAGTCGGAGTCGGGGCTTTGGCTTGCCGACTCCACAGCCCTGTTTGTAACTGCACTGCGCTAAAAGAGGAGGCTACCCCCTGAAGATTAGACCCCCACCCAATCATATGACCTCAAAATCAACTAGCAGGGTATATCACAAATGTTCAATACATTCTCAGTAATGATATGAAACAATGAGCTTATGAAATGTATTATATATTTTTATATACTCACCTTTAAATAGGTATTCCCATCTCACTCAAAGATACATTTCACATGTCGGCACTTCCTTCATAAAATCCAAAGTAAACGTTAAAATTACACGAAAAGCAAGATCACAGGCTACCGTATAATCCTGCTTTTCATGGAATTTTAAAATTTACAATAAAGTTACTTTGGATTTTATTGAAGAAGTGCCGACGTGAAATGTATCTTTATGGATGTTTTCCCTGGCTGAGGAGTTGACAGCTGAGTCACAGCATTAAAGGGGTTGTCTCACTACAAGGATTGCTTTTTATGCTAAAACAAGTCACTTTGCAACATGTTTCTATTAACAGTATCCTACCTATTCTGAGATATCCCCTCTTGTGTGGGCTGCATCAGCTCCTCAGGTCGCTATAGCTACAGACCGGTTTAGTCTCTCATGATAGACTGCCAGCACTGGTTGCTATAGCTACAGACCTGGCTTCTACTGCAGTCCAGTGAAAGCCAGTAAACGCCCCTGAATTCAAAGTGTAACCAAGAAAACCGGACTGAGGAAAGAATCATTGTAGTGAGACAACCCTTTTAAGAGTTGTTAACTCGAATGCATCTAATGCATCTAATACGTCTCATCACAAGTTTTCAAAGGCAATTCAAAAAAGAAGACTATTTTAGTTGATTGATAAGGATTGCTGGATTTTCTTGTTTCTACTAGATGAGTCAGAGCACTCTTCAAGACAGGATTTGGGAGTGCTGAGCAGAGTCTGCTTATTTTACTCCATTGATCTCATCTCATTGATTACCCTCAACCCTTTCCCATCCTGCGCTCCAACATTACGCAGGGTCGGCAATAAGGGACTATGGAGCGGGCCCCGTTAACATCTATATATTTATTACACCTAGAAATTAAATTTTCTATTCCTTAAATACATTTCTTCTTTCCCTTAGAAAATCATCAATTTCAGATCATCATCATTAGGAAATTGCCTTACACCAAGATCTTTCTTTATTTTGAAGAACCGGTAGGAATCACTGGGGAGTAAGTCAGGACTATAGGGTGAATGATTAATTTCCTAAAATCCACAATCTCGCACGTTGTAATGGAGTGGCAGTACTCCTTTAGCCCATTTTCCTTGCCTCTCGATCGATTTAAAGCAACAGCAGCATATGATGTCCTGCTGATAGCTTCACCTTTTCTGCATATTCAATAAGTAACATTTCTATTAAGTCCCAAAAAAAAACATGGCCACCAGATTTTCAGCTGATGGGGTGAATGTGAACTTCTTCAGAAGGGTTGTTCTTTTTCTGACCCACTCCTGATTTCTTTCTGAACCCTAATGATGCACCCAAGTTTCATCTCAAGTCAAAACTGCATCAATAATAACTGATGGATCATCACCCCCACAGCAAAAAAAATAAACTCAACAACTGTTGGGAGTCTATGGTTCATCAAGATAGACGACTGAGCCTCCACTTGACTGGCCTGTTGAAAAAAAACAGCTCTCAATGAGAACAAATTGGAGGCCAATGGACATTTTGAACCATGGTGGAAGCTCCATTGATAACCTATAGATCCAACTGAAAAATCTAATTGGAAAAAAAAAAACATGGTCCCAACAAAAAACGTTTTCAATGGAGATAATAAGGATCGTAAAAATCAAGATTTAACACTGTGTTGCACTATAAGCAACGCTCACTTCCATGCAAAGTCACGGCCATTTTTACTGAGGTCGTGTCCCCTTTCTTGAACGAAGTGTCTAAAAACACATAATTTTTTTTGGAATTATTTACTGCATTTGTAAAATTCTAATAAAAACTTAATGATTAAAAAAAAAAAAAAATAACACATAATAAATGTGGTGTAAAGCATGTATGCCTGAACTGTGGTGCAATGGTCATAATAAACATGCCCCAATGCTCTTCTGCCATCACCTGACCTAAGTGGTGGAACTATTGGTGCTAATTCTTCAATGCGTTTGGCCGCCATTTTCTACATACTGGGCTGCTGAGAAACATGCAAGCGTGATACAGGCAGCATATCAAGAGAAGAGTTCCTAGTTCCTCCAGACTATTCTACTGTAAACGGTCAGAACCTGTCACTGTGATCCTGCCTGTACTGATAACGAAAAGACTGCATAAGGCAATGTTCACACGGCTTAAACACGCCGTAATTGCCGGACGGATTTCGGCCACAATTACAGTGTGTGTACGGGGCGGGGGCGGCAGCTCGCCTGCCCCATAGACATGCATTATCCATGGCACGTATCCTGCCAGGATAATGAACATGTCACTTTCTCCCCGCTGGGAGGAGAGACGGAATCCATAGTTCTCTATGAGAACTGTGGATTACCGTAATAGCTGGGACGGATTTCAGCCGTATTGCAGGCAGTCGGCTGAAAATCCGTGCCAGAAATAACCCGTGATGAAAAAGGGCCCTTTAAGGCAGGCATCTTAAAACTGCGGCCCTCCAGCTTTTGGGAAAACTACAATCCCATCATGAATTTATATAATCTATAACAGTGGGCATGATGGGAGTTGTAGTTTCCCAACAGCTGGAGGGACGCAGTTTGAAGATGCCTGGCCTAAGGCTTAGTGGCCAGAGTGAGAATTGCAGAATTACTGAACTGACTGTGACATGAAAAAATAAAAAAAAATATATATTTTTTTTTTTAAGCAAGTTTAAAATACAAACAATTGCTCACTTTCTGATGCTGCTTTTTAAATTAAAAAAATCATACCTGTATTATAGAGTGCAAATGTTTTGTGGCCAATATGTCAATTACACAGCAACAAAGCATGTGCACAAAAAATGTCCGCCTTAATGTTATTACATCCCGCCCCAGGAGGGTGATTGATGAGCTCCTAAGTACCAACGCAATTACAGATAATCACACCATTCTACACCGCACTGAATTAACTATTTTTGTGTGTTAGGCCTATTCTGAATTAAGCAGGTATTAAATGACCATTTTATAGAGCGCGGTTACCCTGCTGACAGGTCCATTTCAAGCTCTTATCAGAAAGTTAATCCCATGTTTCTGGTCGCTCTGTACACACCATCTACCTTTAAGGTGGTTGTATCACTACAAAGATTAGCTTTCAACAAATAGGGAGTATTAAAAAGTTTTTGCAAATACTTTCCTCTTTTGATTTTTCTCTGGTCACAAGATGAGAGAGATTATCAGCTCTGAGAGCACACAGGTTTCTCTGGTTACCATCCTGCTCTCCAATTCTCTCTCTACTCTGTCTTATCTGATAGCAGGGAAGGACGTCACCATAGGTTAGCACAAAGTACTGCCGGTAGCTTGAGAACAGAGTGTATGATCTCTAAGGGAATGTTCACATGAAGTTTTTGGATCTGTCCGCTCATGATCTGCCCCTTTCTGCTACCTACTCCTACTTTCAGATAAGACATTTTATTTTGTTGATGTTAAAATCCACCACAGTGTTTGCACCTACTGTATTTGAAAAGATATGTCGGGCAGGACACTCCTCTAAAGGCTTGATATCTTCCATATATAAACTTCTAATAGCTTCTAACCCCGACTCCCCAATAGTTCACTCGTATATGGTTAAGTGGGAAGAGTATCTGGGTTCCCCTATTTCCAGAGACACCCCCCTGTTTTGTTAGTTTGTCTTCATGTCTTGTAGGTAACTCTGTCACTTTAGCCGTCTGCGGGTCTGTTTCTCACTGGCTCCAGAGAAGGGCGCCATTGAGTTGCAGACTAGGAATGTATACTATTTAATCCATTGAGATTCACTTGTTCTATACTGCACTTTGTTTTTAATACTTTGATTGCACAGTATCTCCTTGATAGTTATTTTACGGCTTTCTTGAACGTACTTTTGTATTGAAAACTTTAATAAAAATTGACAGTTATAAAAAAAAAAAAAAGAAAAAAAGAAGTTTTTGGATATGTGTTGGATCCGAAAATCACATCCAAAACAGCTGCTGCACCCCCGCCCCGCTGCACGACTGCCAGCGTAATTGCGGGGCGAAATCGGTCCCTACAATTACGCCGGCAATAAGCCGTGAACGAGGCCTTATAGTGCACACTACGCTGATTTTCCATAGTGCTATTTTTTTCAATGCTGAATCCTCAAATAGTAAATGAAGGCTTAAATCCTCCTCTAAATTAAAGGGGTTGTCTCACTACAAGATTTGCTTTTTATGTTATAGATCTTGTAAAAACAAGTCACTTTGCAATATGTGTCCATTAACAATATCCTACCTATTCTAAGATATCCCCTCTTGTATGGGCTGCATCAGCTCCCCGGGTCGCTATAGCTACAGACCTGTTTACTCTCTCATGATATGCTGCCAGTGCTGGTTGCTGTAGCTACAGACCTGGCTTCTACTGCAGCCTAGTAGAAGCCAGTAAACACGCCCCTGAAATCAAAATGAAACCAAGAAAACAGGACTGAGGTAAGATTAATCAATGTAGTGAGACAACCCCTTTAAGCTTAAATCCCTCTGTACTTGAAAATCCGCCCTGAATCAGCGTGGTTACTCGTCGTAGACTCCACGCTGTTTCAGGACTCTGAGAAAATGAATTATGAAGCACACACCAACTTATGTCCTAAACCAGGGGTGTCAAACTGGCGGCCCTCCAGCTGTTGGGAAACTACAACTCCCATCATGCATTTGTATAATGTATAACAGTGGGCATGATGGGAGTTGTAGTTTCCCAACAGCTGGAGGGCCGGAGTTTGACACCAATGGATGACCGGAGTGCCACCATCCAAATTGTAATACAGTATTGTCTTAAATAGATAGCTTCCAAGGCTGTCTTGGTCAAGTTTAACCTAATATCCTATAAAAAAACCCCGGGGCATACTTTTCTACCCCTCCTAGGTAAAGCGGTACCGGGTGACCCCTACGGGCCGACCCTTTTGTCTCATATGCAGTTTTTTCCCCCAAAAGAACCCGCTGTACAAAATCTGCATGTAAAGGAACCAGTTTAAACCTTTTCTGAAAGGAACTCCTCGCTTTTAAAATCAGGAACGGGTTTTGTACGGATGACTGGCTCACTGAAATGTCAATTTGGGAAAAAGTTTTTTTCTCCCTTCGAGGCCACAAAATTAAAGAAAAAATAAGAAAAAAGTACAATTAAAGAATATTTCATCCAAAAACGCAGGATTCAATTCGTTTTTTTTGCAAGCAAAAAGGGGAACCCTTTCCCAAATGCCCTCAAAGGGAAAAAAGTCCAAAAACCCAATTCATTTTAAATTTAAAAATGTCACATTCAATTCATATGTTAGAATTTCAGGCGGCTGCAACATGAAATGGGAGCTCCACTGAGCGGGAGATTGTCAGCATTGTTTTTGTGCATTGCTTGTTATAGGAGTGCTCTTCAACCAGCGCCTGTGGGGTCCTTAGCCATGATCACATCCAGCGGCTACAATAAAACATCCACATTAGCCACATCCTACATCTCCAAGTAGTTCACAGGATTTAATCCCAGGGGTGTCTAATTTTTACCTGGATTTCTTTGCAAATTTTGTAATTTTCAGGGTTCCCTTTTTAAATCATAGGATTGCCCCAGGTTCCCAAAAAAATTTCTAACTCGGAAAAAAATTCGAAATAGAAACCCCTTTTAAACGGGGTTTTCCCTTTTTAAACCATGAAAGGAAAGCAAATGTTGACTTTTAAACCAAATACTTCTTTTTTGTTTTTTGTTTTGGTTTAAAGATATTTTTTTTTTTATCAAATTGCTAGTTTTCCCCGGGTTTTTTTGGGTTTAACTGACCACCTCTTCCTGAAATTTCTCTCCCCGCTTTTTAACTGTGACCCAAGTTCTATAAAGGCAGCCCCCACCAAAAATTTGCCACTCCCCGCTAAACCTTACTTTTGGAAACAAAAGCTTTTTTTTTACCTAGGTTAAAAGAGTTCTCCGGGACTATCTTTTTATTTGTTATAAATTCATACTTATTGAAAATTATTTACCTGTCCTGCTGTATAGAACCAAGCAAAGAGCCCTCCCCTACTCTCCCCACTATCCCATGCAAACCACTTGACATCCATTGATCACATGGCCTTAGTAAATGTTTTGTCATCACTCAGTGGGTGTGCTTTGAAGCCAGGCCCCTTTCGGGAACACCCCCTGTATTTTAGAGAATGATCTGGCTAAATTTTCACTTTTCCCCAATCCTTTTAGTTTGCAAGTAAATAGAAGAAAATACGGGGGAGAGTAAACATTTATGCAGCCCCGGAGCAGGGCGTGGATTTGGGTTGCCCAATTTTGGCAAAAGTGGGTTTCGTTATAAAAAGGGAACCCGACCCCCCAAAATTAAAAAAAAAAAATTGGGGTACAGTTTGTTCAATCCAGTGTCAATTAAAATCCCTTTAAAAAATTCCCTTCTAAAAATTTTTTTTTTCTTTGGGGCCCAAATTAAAAAAATTTTTTGGAATCCTAATTAAACCCCAAAACCGGGAATTTTTAATTTTTAAAATTTCAGTGAGAAAATTTTGAAAAAAACATGAAATTTTGTCTTTTTTTTATTTTTGTATGGAAACTTCGGGTTTTAAACTGAAATTTGGGTTTAAAAGGGGCAGGCAAGGCATTGCTGCAGAGTAAAAAAAACCGCCCCCAAATTGCAAAAGATTGAACAGATTTAAAGAAAAAAGGGTTTTAAAACCTGCTTTCAAAGAAGTAGAAAGTTAAATTTTTGACTGGGGCCTGAGGAAATTTTCCTTTATACCCGACATTGTTAGGGGTTTTCCCCCTTTTGGCAGGGCCCCCAAACGGGAATTTTCAGGCCCCACAGCGAAGACTGGCCCCCCCCCCTTTAAACCAACCCCCGCCCCTTTGCTGCCCTGCCCCCCCCCCAAAACCCCTTTTAAACACCAAAAAAAGTTTTTTTCGTGATGAGAAAGGGGGAAAAAAAAAAAAAGCAATTGCGCCAGGGTTTTTTGTTTTGGTTTTTTGTTGGATTATTTAATATACATTTTAATCGGGTATTTTTGCGGGCATTTGTATACAGGACCAGAAAAAATACCCCCCAATGATCACCGCGTGCCCACGTTACTAAACCAAAAACCATTAAAACCCAGACCAAAAATCCCAAATAGCAACAATATACAAAGACCCAAAAAATACCCCACATATCATGGCCATATGGTGACTAATACCACTGTAATTTACTGTTTAAAAACCATAAAATCTTCCACATTTGCCCCAGACCACAGTGAAAACCCACCCTGGTTTGCCACTTTCCCTGAAAAAATTCAAAACCACAAACACCGAACTTCCCCTTTTTTTTCTATCCCCTTTTCCCACCGGGGGTGCTCCCCCCCCAAATGTAAAAAATTTCCCCCGATACATATCCCCCAAAAAGGGGAAAAATAATTTCCACCCCTGGGCCCAATATTTAATAAAATAGGTTTCCCCTGTAGAAGTAGTTCATTAAAAAACCCCTACCCAAAAAAAATAGGAATATGGGTTTCCCCTCTTGTAGGAAGTAAAAGAAATTGGGTTTCCCAAAAGGGTAAGACCCCCCATTGGTAGTTAAAAGTCCCCCCAATAAGTAGGTAAAATAGGGGCCCCTCCAGAACTCGTAAATAGGTTTTGTCTGCCCCTGGGTTTATGAAGGGACCCCCAGAAGGGGGTAAAATAGCGGGCCCCCAGAAAGATAGTAAAAAGGGGCCCCCACATCTAAGAGACCGAAAGGAGCCCCACAAGAGGCCCAACATTTTTTCGGGGCTCTTAAAGAGGACAATAAAAAAAAAAACCTCTGGGCCCAAAAAGAGGCCTCCCCCTTTTGGGGACCAAAACAAGACCCCACACCTTTAGGGCCCCGCAAAAATGCCCCCCCACCCTTTAGGGCCCCGCAAGATGCCCCACACCTTTGGGGCCCCCCGCAAAAAAGGCCCCACATTTTTTAGGGCCCCGAAAAAGAGGCCCCACAACTTTAGGGGCCCCCAAAACGGGGCCCCCAAAAATTTTGGGCCCCCCCGAAAAGGGGAATTGGGCCCCAAAACCCCACACCTTTGGGGCCCCCAAAAGGGGGGGCCCCACACCTTTTGGGGCCCCGCAAGAGGCCCCACCCCTTTGGGGCCCCGAAAGGGGAATTTGGGCCCCCCAACCCCACCTTTAGGGCCCGCGAAAAGGGAAGAGGCCCCACACTTTAGGGGGCCCCAAAAAGATGCCCCAAAAAACCTTTTGGGGCCCCCCGCAAGATCCCAAAATTTTAGGGCCCGCAAAAAGGCCCCAAACAAAATCAAAATTTAAACCCCCAAAAAAAGTTTGTTGGTGGGGGGGGGGCCGCGCAAAAAAATTGAGGGGGGTTCCGTCGGAGGAACGGGAGGGTTTACACTGGGGAGGAGGGGCCCGGGCCTCAATGCATTCTTAGCTAAATTTTTTACATGAAAAAGGATTGTTCTTTTAAAAAAATTACTTCATTACAGGACCCGGGTGACAGGAACAGGAACCGCAGCTCCCCCTCCCTGTGCGCGGCCCCCGGCCGTGATCAAATGATAAGTGAAAAATTTAAACCAGGGGGGGGCCCCGCCCCCCTGTTTTAAAAAATGTGTAAACACCCCGGGCCGGTGCCGCGCACATGGAAAAAAAGGGGGGGGGTTTGGGGTTTCCCCTGCCCTGTCACGGCCCGATTTAAGAAATTTTAAAAAGAACAATCCTTTTTCTATTTAAAATGCTTTTTAGCTAAGAATGAAACTGGGCCGGGGCCCCCTCCTCCCACAGGGGGTAAACCCTCCTGGGTTCCCCGCGGACCCCCCCCTTTTCGTTCCTTCTGGGGGCCGGGCCCCTCCTCCGAAAGCGCGCCCGCCCCCCCCGTCTTTTTTGGGGGGGGCCGGACCGTCCTCCCACAACGCCCCCGGGGCCCCCCTCCGGGGCCCTCTAATAGGGGTTGTCGGCCCCCCCTCCCACAACGCACCCCCTCCTGTTCCTCCCGCAGTACAGCCCAGCCGCCCGGGAAAAAACCAAGGGGGCCCTTTGTTTTCCCCCGGGGGCCCCCTTTTTTACTTTTTCCCCTCCCCCGTACACCCAGTACCGGTAGTACTCCCTTTTGGGGGGCCCGGGCCAAAGGCCCCAACCTTTTTTTGTTCCCCAACCCAAGTTAGTGTAGAGAGGCGTTTCTAGCCGGGAAAAAATTTGGAATAAAATGTGGGGTTTATCTATGAAGAATCTGATGAGGAGAATTTTATTTCTCAAAAAAATTTCACAGACCCCTTTAAAAATTATTCAGGAGGGTTTTTGTTGAGAAATTTTTTTTTTTCCCTGTAATTTTTGAATTTTTTTACGTTTTTTTTTAATTTTTTGGTTTTCCCTAAAGTTGTATCCAATAAAAAATTTTTTAAACACTGACAAGCAAAAGTGAACAATGTTTTTAAAATTTTTACTTTTTAAGGGTCCCATATCTCCCATCCCCAGAAAATTAACTTAAACTATCCTCATTCTAAATCTGACATGCAAATATTTAGCATAAGCTTAGTTCTGCAGATTGTTAAACATTAACTGCAAATTTTTCTCTTTTGCTCCTGGTGAAGGAACAATCTTTTTTTTTCTTGTTTTCAAAGAATTACAAAACCCTTTTTTCCCAAAATTTCCCAAAAAAGCTCAGTGTAAATTTTTAGGTTTAATTTCCCCAAACAAAAGGCACTGGGTTTGCAACAAAGGGGCATCCATGAAGAAATTTTCCCCCGAAAAAGAAAAAGCTTTACCAGCACCAAATTTTTTCCTCGGGGCCCAAAAAATTGCCAAAAAATCAGTGAGGGCCATTACAGCTGGAAGAAAATGAAATGAATTTCCCCCAAAATAGTCCCATTTGGGACGGGCCTCAAAACAGGGCCCCAACACTACTAAACCCAAAAAATTAGGGATATTTGGCTTTCGGGTGCGCAAAGCAAAACCCCTGCCCCCCCCCCCGGGGGCGCAAACCCTACCATGCCCCGCCCCCACCCACCCCCCTCAGGGGGGGGGCCCCAAATTTCCATCCACCCCCCCCCCCCAGGGTTTCGCAACTAAACCTGCCCCCCCCCCTCCCAGGGTGCGCAACGTACCATCCCCCCCCCCCCCCCAGGCGCAACGAACCCTGCCCCCCCCCCCCCCCGGGGCGCAAAAAACCATCCCCCCCCCCAGGGGGGGCAAACGGGGACCAAATGGCCCCCCCCCCCCAGGGCGCAACGTACCCCTGGCCCCCCCCCCCAGGGCGCAACGTACCAACCCCCCCCCCCCAGGGGCCCAAAAGTAAAACCCTGCCCCCCCCCCCCCCAGGGGGCGCAACTACCAAATATGCCCCCCCCCCCCCATGGTGGCCCAAAAAACCATGTTCCCCCCCCCCCCAGGGGGGGCCCAAAATTTCCATGCCCCCCCCCCCAGGGGCGGAAACCCCTTCCCCAAACCCCCCCCCCCCCCAGGGGGCCAACTACCATTTCCCCCCCCCCCCCCCCGGGTGCGCAACCGTAACCCCCCCCCCCAACCCCGCAAACCCCCCCCCCCCCCCAGGGTGCCAACCCAAACCCTTTTTTTCCCCCCCCCAGGGGTGGCCCCCCCAAACCCACTTCCCCCCCCGACCCCCCCCCCCCCCCCCCCCAGGGTGCCAACCCTTTCCATTGGGCCCCCCCCCGGGGGCGCAACCCCCCCCCTCCCCCCCCCCCAGGGTGCGCAACCTACCCCCCCCCCAGGGGGGCAAAAATGCCCCCCATTCCCAACAAAAGGCCCCTTTTCCCTGGGGCCATAAATACCAGGGGCCCCCCCCCTTCCCCCCCCCCCCCGGGGCAAGGGAAAAACCCCCTTGCAGGGGAAACCCTTTTCCCCCCCCCCGGCGGGAAGAAACCGGTGCCCCCCCCCGGGGGCGCAAAGACCTGCCCCCCCCTATTCCCTGTATTTCCATGACCCCCTGGGGGAAAGAACCCGGGGGGTTGCAAGGGCCTGGGCCCCGGGGCCCCCCTCCCCAAAGGGGGCCCGGGCCTTTAGGGGAGAAAACCAAACCCCGGCCCCCCCCCTTTTAAAACCCCAGGGGTGAAGGGGCTCAAAAATCCCTTCCCCCCCCCCCGCCCCCCCCCAGGGGGCAAAATAAGACCCCCCTTGGGAAACAAAACCAAAACCCCCTTGTTGGAATCCATACCCCGGGGGAGGGCCAACCACCCGCCCCCCCTCCCCCCCCCAGGGCCCCAAGTAACCCCCCCCGCCCGGGGGAAAGGCCCCCGGCCCCCCGGGGCGGGAAATACCATCCCCCCCCCACCCCCCGCCCCTTTCCCCCGGGCCATGAAACCTTAAAACCCCCGTAAGGCCCAGGTTCGAACAACCAACCCCCCCCCCCAAAGAGCCCCCCCTTGCCACGAACACCCGCCCCGCCCCCCCCAAAGTAACCTGGCAAAGGGGGCCAAGCCCCCAACCCCTGGGCCCCAAAACCCCCCCCCCAGGGGACCCTGCCCCCCCCCTGTCCCCGGGTCCCGGGACGTCCCCCCCCCCCCCCATTCGGGAAATTCTTCAAGGGTTTCCCCAGGAACCAAGGGCCGGGGGTGACAAACCTGCAGCCAATCGGGGGGATCCCGCCCAGTTTGAGGCTTAGATTACGGGGGAATTTTGGGGGCCGCGGCCGGGTGGGGCCCGGGGTTCCCCCGGGGATGGGGGTTTTTTTGCTGGGATTGGGCCCGCCTTGTGGTATTGCCTTAGCCTCCCTTTCCCATTTGGAATGGCGCCCGGGAAGGGGCCTCGGGTTCCCCTCTGCCCCCAAAGGTGGTAACCTTCCGGGGGAAAAATGGCCGGGCTCCAAGAAAAGCAGCCCGAAACCCGGGCTGGTAAAAGGCCCCCAAACCCCTGGAAAGCCCCCCAATTATCAGGTAATCCCCCCACTGGGTCCAGGGTCCCCTGGCCCGGGGTTGCCCGGGGGGCTGAGGTGGGGTCAAAGTTTGGGGATGGGGACCCTTTCCCCCAAGGGGGCCCCAGGGGGGGAAAACCCCGCTCCCTTTGCCAGGTTTCCCCACCCGTAAAGGTGGATCTGGTTTTAACCCCTGGGTTTGGGGTTTTCCCGTCCCTTGGCCCCAGGTGCCCCCAGGGGAAGCAGATTGGCCCCTGTGGGGGGAATCTTTGGGAGAAAATTTGCCCCCCGGGCCAGGAAGGGGCACCAACCTACCCGAGGGGTGGATCTGTTCTTAAACCCTTTTGTTTAAGGGCCTGGCCCTGGGTTCCAGGGGGACTGGGTGGGGCCGTTGGGTTATCACAAAGAGAAAAATCATGTGGCCCTGGGCCCCAGGTTAGGGGGGCTTTTCCACCTCACCCCGGAGGGTGGACGTACTGTAATTAAAGGGGTTTGGGGGAAAACAGTCCCAAGGCCCCCGGTGTCCGGGGGGGCTGCCCTTTGGAAAACAAAATGGGGGTTCATGTGGCCCTGTCCCCCGGTATGAAAGGGTTTCCCCCTCCCCCCCGGAGGGGGTGGGTCTGTACTGAAAAAACTTTAAGGGAGGTGGAGGGTTCCCAGGGCCCCTTTTCCAGGGGGGGGGGTGGCCTTGGATCAAATGGGGTTCATGTGGCCCTGTCCCGGGGATGAGGGGTTTCCCCCCACCCCGGAGGGGTGGAACTTACTGTAAAAAAATTTCGGGAAAGGTGGGGCAGCCAAGGCCCTGGTGTTTCCAAAAAAGCTGCGGTGGATCATTGTGGGGTGTTCCCGTGGCCCCGTCCCCGGAAAAGGGCCCACCTCACCCCCCGAGGCTGGAATTTTGTACTTTTTAAAAACTGAAAATTTTGGGAATTTTTGAGGTCCAAAGGCCCTGGGTTTTCCCAGGGGACTGCGGTGGACCTTGGGGTAAAGGGGTTTTAAGTTCCCCGTCCCAGGGTTTAGGGCATCCAAACCTTTTACCCCGGAGGCTGGATCTTTTCGTAAAAAAATAAAAAGGGAAGGTGAGCAGTCCCTGGCCCCCGTGTCCCAGGGACTGCGGTTTACCTGTGGGGGGGTGGGTCATGTGGCCCCGGTTTCCCCGGTATTAGGGGTTCCAAACCCCAAACCCCCGGGGGCTGGAAATTTAAAAATGGGAAAATATTACCCGGATGGTTTTGGGCCATTGGGCCCCGGTTTTTCCCGGGGAGCTGCGGTGGATCAAGTGTTTTTGGGCCCCTTTTGAAAGCATCCCTGGACCCTGCCCCCGGGATCAGGCATGGCAAAACCCCCCCCCCTTGTTCCCATTTTACAAACCACAGGGGTTGATCTTACGTGGGCCCTGTATTTCAGTCTTGGCCCTGGTGTCCAGGGGGAGCTGTGGGGAAAATGGGTTTTTGGAAACAAAGTAAAAGGTGGATAAAGGCCCTTTCCCCAGGTAAACCCAAAAGGCAACCCCCCAGCCCGTTCCCGCCCCGCCAGTTTCCCCGGATCTATACTGTAACACTATTATGCAGGAAGGTAAGTGGTCCATGGCCCTGGTGTCCAGGGGGTACTGAGGAGAAAAATTTTGTGTTTATCTTGTGGCCCAGTCCCCAGGAATTTAGGGCGTCCCCTCCCCTCCTTTTTTCCCCCCCCCTGCCCCCAATGGGTTTTATGGTTCCCCCCTCTTTTAGGCTACTTTTTTTGTTTAGGGAAGTGACCATTGGGCCATAAGAATTTTTCCCGTACCCCGAACGGAATTTGTTCTGATTTTTTAAATTTAAATTGAAATTTAAAAAGGGAAAATTTTCCCTCTTTAACCCCCTATCCCAACCCAAAAAATTTTGGTGGCCCAAACCCGGGGGTGGGGTTTGGCGGGGGATTTTGCCGGAGTATTTATTTTTAAAAAAAGGACCCCCCCCTTCCCCACCCCCAAAATTTTTAAAAAAGATTTTGGCCCCTTTTTCAACAGGGCCCCCCAAAACCAAGAAAAGGGAATTTGGGTTTTCTTTCCCCTTCTTTTGTTTTGTTTACCTCTTTTTACAAGGGGGAGTTTTATGACTTGGAGCCGGGCAAAAACGCTGCCCCAAGGGGGAAAAAACCGCTCCCCATAGCAAACAAAAAATTTTCCAAAAATTTCCCGCCCCAAATTTTTTTCTTCATATTTACAAGTTTAAAGGTTTTTTGGGGTTTTGTAAACCTAAAAAAAATTTCCCCCCCCAAAAAAAGGGAAAACCAATTTGGCCCAAAACCCCGGGCCCCAAAAAATCACCTCCCCCTCCCGCTTTTAAAAAATTTAGGTCCAACCCCCAAAAAAAACCCAACCTCCCCCTTGTCCAAAAAAGCCCCAAATTAATTCTACCCAATTCTTTTCAGGAACCTCAAATTTTACCTTATTGCTTTCCTTTCCTGGGACCCCAAATTTAAACTTTTTTCCCAAAACCCTAAAAAACTTTTTAACAAAACCCTTTCCCCAAAGGGCCTTTAAAAAAGGCTCGAAAAAAAGGGAAGAAACCTCGACATTTAAAACCCATCATAAGAAAGGTTGGCAAAGATTTTTTCCAAAAAGTAAAGAAAAAAAAGGAAAAGGGAATGGGGAAAGAAAAAATCAATAGACCGGGTTAAGGGCCCTTTGGGGGTTTGGAAAAACAAAGGGGAAATTTAACCCCAATTTATTTGGAACCAAGAACTTCCGGTTCTTTTAAAATTTTTGGAAATTTGGGAGGGGCCCGCCAAAATATTTTTGGAAATACTTCCCCCCCAAAATTTAAAGTTACCCCAATGTTAACCCCATGGGAAATGTCCCAAAAAATAAATTTTACAAATTAAAACCCAGTCCTAATTTGGAAAGAAAGGACGACAAAGGTTCCAGCAGGGCAATTACCTGGGAAACATTACCAAGGTTTTAAAAGGAAATTTTTTAAAAGAAAAAATAAAGTAGAGTTGCTGTATTGGGGCCCCCACAGTCCCCCCAGACCCAACCCCCAAACCAACACTTATGGGTATGTTTCCCCCAACCCGGCCCAAATTTTTGGGGTGCCCCCCTAAAATTAAATGTAAAACCGGGGTTCATAGAGAACAAAGGAATTTTCGCCTCCTTTTTCCCCCCCTCAATTACAAAACCATCTTTTTGCACACAAGGGAGAAAGACCCCCCCAAATTTCTTGGGGGCGATTACGCCCGGATAACGGGATGTCCTTTTGGGGCCGGGGAGGGGTGGGGCCCCCCTTCCCCCAGGAGTAAAGTGCCCATTTACGGAAACTCCCCAAGCACACTTTTGAATTTCCCCCGCGTACTTACCCGTGCCGCAAACCAAAAACCATGGGGAACATACCCCTTTTTAGTTTTTAAGAAAAAGCTGTATTTCCCTGTAAAAAAGGGGCCCTGGGGCAGATTTTTGGGCAAGACCCTTGAATTTTGATCCAAAAGGGAAAGCCCAGAAGGGTTTATGCAGTGCTTTAAAAAGCCAAAATTTTTGGGTTTTTTTGGAGCAAAAAACCGAAACAATGCAGTTTCCCCCCCGGGAGGGAAATAAGCCCGATGCTAAAAAACCAAATTTAAAGAAAGAAAAAAAAGGCAAAATGATTTCTTTTAAAGGGTGGTAACCCCCATGTTCAAAAAGCCGTAGGTGGATGGAGAGAAAGGGGCCTAAAGTCCCAAAAATTAAAAACAAAGTTTAACCACCTTTTCTTGGGCCCGTTGTGGGTTTTTTTTTTAAAAATAAATGCTTGATTAATTGAAAACAAAAATGATAAAAAAAACCTTTATTTAACCTTTTTCCACGAAAAAAAATCAAATCAAACATGTGCCCGAATTTAATGAGGCATGGGTTCTTTTTCAGGAAAATTGAGGATTTAGGACTTTGGCTTAACCCCAAATCCCCCAAAAGCCCTGGAATGTGGTAAATTTTTCCCCCCCCAGCCCGGCCCCGGGGAAGCCCGGGCCCCCCACGGGGTTCCCAATTTGCCGGCCTTTCCCCTTCCCTACAAAGAAAATACACCATCCCAAAAAGTTTTCAATGGCCCCCCATTAATCCATCATACTGAACTTGACACCTTTTCCCCCTACAAATGTCCCAGACCCTGCTGATCTGCAGCACTAGTGAAAGATCCAGCCAATTATCGAGAACATGTTGCTTGTAAAACCCCTGTATTAAGGACATGCAGACGGCATCTTGTAGTACATAAAACGAAATTGTTTTAAAACGCCCTTGACACGGGAGTTGGTTCGGTTTTGGATACGTTTTCTGAACTGCAGAAACATGTCTCTATAAATTCTATGGGCTTTTCAATGCATAAAATGGATCAATGCATAAACATACAGTGGGTACAGAAAGTATTCAGACCCCTTTAAATGATTCACTCTTTGTTTCATTGCAGCCATTTGGTAAGATCCAAAAAAGTTCATTTTTTTTCTCATTAATGTACACTCTGCCCCCCCCATCTCGAAATAAAAAAACAGAAATGTATATAGTTTTGAAAATTTATTAAAAAATAAAAACTGAAATATCACATGGCCTTAAATATTCAAACCCTTTGCTCAGTGTTGAGTAGAAGCACCTTCTGAGCTGGTACAGCCATGAGTCTTCTTGGTAAAAGATGCAACAAGTTTTCACACCTGGATTTGGGGATCCTCGGCCATTCTTCCTTGCAGATCCTCTCCAGTTCCCTCAGGTTGGATGGTGAATGTTGGTGGACAGCCATTTTCAAGTCTCTCCAGAGATGCTCAATTGGGTTTAGGTCAGGACTATGTCTGGGCCAGTCAAGAATGGTCAGAGTTGTTCTGAAGCCACTGCCTTGTTATTTTAGCTGTGTGCGCTTAGGGCCATTATCTTGTTGGAAGATGAACCTTCTGCCCAGTCTGGGGTCCAGAGCGTCTGGAAGAGGTTTTCATCCAAGATATCTCTGTACTTGGCTGCATTCATCTTTCCTTCAATTGCAACCAGTCATCCTGTCCTGCAGCTGAAAACACACCCATAGCATATGCGCCACCACCATGTTTCACTGGTGGGATTTGTATTGGGCAGGTGATGAGCAGTGCCTGTTTTCTCCACACATACCCTTAGAATTAACATCAAAAAGTTCAATCTTCGCTCATCAGCCCAAGAAATCTTATTTCTCATAGTCAGGGAGTCCTTCATGTGTTTTTTGGAAACTGAAATGTGGCTTTCATATGTTTTTGCACTGAGGAAGGTTTTCCGTCGGGGCACACACTGCTATAAAGCCCCGACTGGTGGAGGCTGCAGTGATAATTGACTTTGTGGAATTTTCCTCCCATCTCCTCACTGCATCTCGGGAGCTCAGCCAAAGTGATCTTGAGGTTCTTCTTAACCTCTCTCACCAAGGCTCTTCTCTTACGATTGCTTAGTTTGGTTGGATGGCCAGGTCGGAAGAGTTGTGGTTGTCCCAAACTTCTTCTATTTAAGGATTATGGAGGCCACTGTGCTTTTAGGAACCTTAAGTGCTGCAGAAATTCTTTTGTAACCTTGGCCAGATCTGTGCCTTGCCACAATTCTGTCTCTGAGCTCCTTGGGCAGTTCCTTAGACCTCATGATTCTCATGTGTTCTGACATGCACTATGAACTTCACAGGTGTGACAGATGTGTGCCTTTCCTAATCAAGTCCAATCAGTTTAATTAAACACAGCTGGACTCCAGTGAAGGAGTGGAACCATCCCAAGGAGATCAAAGGGAATGGGCAGCATGTGAGTTAAATATGAGTGTCACAGCAAAGGGTCTGAATACTTAGGACCATGTGATATTTCAGTTTTTCCTGTTTAATAAATTTGCAAAAATATCTACATTTCTGTTTTTTTTTCCTTTCATGATGAGGGGGGGGGGTGCATAGTGTACATTAATGAGCCAAAAAAATGAACTTTTTGGATCTTATCAAATGGCTGCAATGAGAGAGAGTGAAAAATGTAAAGGGGTCTGAATACTTTCCGTACCCACTGTATGTAAAACACGTATCGTCTGAAATCAATGTAATCACACTTTAACATTGTTAAATACGTATTGGGGTCTGTTTTCACTCTGTAAAACGTACCTAAATATGTATTTAACAAACACTGTGTGAACATGCCCTTAGTGAAGTACATGCAGTAATTGGCAACCTCTCTACAGTACAGTGTGGTACTACACATCTTGTACTACTTACATGTGTTAGTGAAGTACATGCAGTGATTGGCGGTCTAGTAGCTCCTATCTACAGTACGGGTGGGGTTTACTACATTCTTGTACTATTCTTACAAAAAATTAGTGAAGTACATGCGTTTTTTGGCATTTCTAAAAGCGTCTCTCAACAGTACAGGGGCGGTATTTACATTCTTTTTACTACTTACATGTATTGGGTGAAGTCATGCAGTGAGGGGGTGGTCTATTACGTCTCTCCCCTTACAGGGGCGGTCCCAACATGTCTTGTACTACTTAAATGATTAGTGAAGTACATGCAGTGATTGGCGGTCATGTAGCCCCTCTACAGACAGGGCGGTACTAAAAGGGTCTTGTACAAATCTTACTGAAATTAGTAAGTCCCATGCATGATTGGTGGTCTAGTACCCCGCCAAACATACAGTGCAGAAAATACATGTCTTGTACTACTCTTACAGTATTAGTGAAGACATGAGTGATTGCCGGCCCTATTTACCCTCTCAAACATACAGTGGGGTATTTAAAAACAGCCTGTACTACTCTTACATGTTTTAAATTTAAATTAAAAGCAGTGTTTAAATTCTAGTACCCCCTCTCAACATTTAACAGGGGCAGAAACTAAAAGTCTTACTACCTTACATGAAATTTGAATTTAAAAAGAAGTGATTGGGGGTCTATATTTTCCTTCTCCCGTACGTGGGTAAACAATGTTTTGGGTACTCCCTTAACAGAAATTAAATTTGAAGTCCCATCAGTAAATTGGGGGGTCTAGTACTCCTATCTACATGCCCCATAAAACTAGGGTCCACACTGCAAAAAGAAAACGACCCAAAACCCCGGGCGCTTTTCGTTTTTTAAAAGCCCCGCAGAACGATCTTTTTTAGGCAGCCCCAAAACCGGGCAAAAAGGAAAGCCAGCGCAGTCTCCACAGCTTGTCTTTTTCTGCCCGTCTTTGGGCAGCGGCGTATTATATAACATTTTTAATAAAACCCGCCCCTTCTTTTTTTCTTGTCATCTTCCCAAAATATTACAACTGTAGGGGGCGACGCCAAAAAACGGGGAAGCGGCCGGGGTTTTGTCACAAAGCTTTGACCTGCTTCAAAAAAAAACCCCCCTTTTTTGGGGCCTTTTGTGTCCGATCGGGGAAAGACATACCCTTTTATACTACCCTCATGTGGCCAGGAGGGCAAATTCTCTGGGCATCGGGCCCAAATTTATATTGTATAAAAAGTTTTTTGAACCCCCAAAAAAAGCTCCTGTCCCCATCGTAGAAAGGGGGGTTTCCCCGCAGCTCTTTCTGATGTTATATGGGAGAACGCGCTTTATCTGGATTAGGTTTCTGCTTTATTTCTTTAATCCTCACTTTGCATCATCTTGGTGACATTTTGCGGCTTCAAAAAACCGTTTTTCCCTAGAGTTTGGTTTTTTACTACAATGGCCCTCCCAGAACATCTCATAATTTTTAATGTTTAGGGAGCACTGTCACAAGACAGAAAATGTATTCCCTTTATCTGGGGATGCAACTGTGACAAGTGGTTATGTTGTACCTGTGTGTGTTATATATGTCATAGTGGGGGTTTATGTATGTGTAGCACTGGGATCCTCCCTAGGTGTTTTTTAATACAATAAGGGCCATAAAAATTTGGACCCGGGGCCGGGGCAAAGGGAAATTTTTGGGGCCCTAGGAAGTTGAGGGCCTTTTGGGGCCCCCCCTCCCTTTCCCCCAAAAAATTTTAAAATTCCCCCTCCCAACCTAACGCCCAAAAGTCCCCACTCCTTTCCCAAACTAGGGGGAAAGGGGTAAAAAACCCCAATTCAAAAAAATACAACTGGGGTAAGTAAGCCCTTTTAAATTTTTAAATTTTTATAAAATAATAAAGTTTGGGGAAGGAAAACATGCAAACCAAAAAGCCCAAAAAAGACAATTTTTCCCTAATGATGCCTCTAAATAATGGGGGATAGAAAACCCCAAAAACCGTATAAAAAGCAGCAAATATTATCACCAAACTTTCCGCACAAACCCGTATAACCCAAAACCAAAATTAACAATGATACCACTTTACATAAAACCATTTAAAAAACCACAACCCCCCTGACCGGGCATATCACCACCACCTCAAATTTTACGGGAAAAATATCACCCCCAAACAGGGTCACATATCACCACTACATAGTGACTGAATAATACCACCACATATCCCATCACATAGTGACTGAATTATACTGCCACACCATGACCTCATATCACCACCACATAGTGAGTGAATAATACGATTACATATCACCACCACCACATAGTGACTGAATAATACCGCCACATCATGATCACATATCCCTCACCACGTAGTGGCTGAATAATACCGCCACATATCACTGTCATATAGTGACTGAATAATAACTCCACATATCACCACCACATAGTGACTGAATAATACGATTACATATCACCACCACATAGTGACTGAATAATACCATTACATATCACCACCACATAGTGACTGAATAATACCTTTACATATCACCACCACATAGGGACTAAATAATACCGCCACATCATGATCACATATCCTCACCACATAGTGACTGAATAATACCACCACATATCACTGTCATATAGTGGCTGAATAATAACTCCACATATCACCACCACATAGTGACTGCATTTTTTCATCCCCACTTTCTGTAACACATACGGTAAGTTTTTATTCCAAATTTTAGGGAGGTGAAATAATTAGAAAACCATAGTTTTGGCATTTGGACATTTTTTCCTTGTAAGGTGTTCAACGTACAGGATAACTGATGTTGTAATTTAATAGACTGGATTTTTACAAATGTGGCAATACCAATTAGGTATACCATACTTTTTTTATTATTTGTAAAAGACCATAAAAGGGGTTAATTTAACTTCTAATATTTATTTTTTGAAATGTATTTTTTTTACTTTGACAGTGAATCCCCCTAGGATATTTGAGCACTAGCGGGTGCAATTGCTTGTTCTTTATACGGTAGTACTATTGTACTGCCATGTAAGGGCTTTTAGGCTATGTCTACACTGCAATGGACAAAAAACCACCTGAAAACGAATTACTGAAAACGTTCATGAAACTGAGTTTTCTGTCCACTGCCTGTCAAAAGCAGCTGAAAAAACGGCAGGTTTTTGGTGCGTTTTTCGTTTTTTGGAGCGTTTTTTGGAGCGTTTTTTTTGAAGCGTCTTGGCTCTGCTTTTTTAATGTATGCACAAATTAAGCCATTGGATGTAAACTACACCCTACTGGTGGAGTTAGCATGTTAAGTAGTCACTTCCTTTAGATCACTGTAGCCATTGTGTGCTGCTGCTGCGTGCTACTGCTTTATTAAATTTTGCACCAGATTCTTGCACCAAAATCCACAAAAACCCACATTATCTTTCCATACAGCAAGATAACTGTATTAGCATCAAAATCTGTAAAGAAAAGGATTTTAGTGCCAAAATCCCCAAAAAACGCATTATTGCCCAAATTCCGTAAAAAAAAATATATTTTTAGTGTCAGAAGTGAGATCACTTTATTGGCGCCAAAATCTGTAAAAAAAAAAAAATATTTTAGTGCCAAAAAACGTAAAAACCGGATTCTTGCGGCAAAATCCGTAAAAAACGTATTTCTGACGTCAGAAGCGAGATAACTTTATTAGCGCCAAAATATGTTTAGAAAAGGATTTTAGCATCAAATCTGCAAAAAAAAAAAAAAAAAAAACCTGATTCTGATGCCATAATCTGTAAAAAAAAAAAAAAAAAAAAAAAAGGATTTTTAGCGGCAAAATATGAATTGCGCAAAAATCGTTAGCGACCAAGCATGATCATTTTATTACAAAAGGTACAGACAAGGACTCATCAGACCACTTGTATGCAAATTGATAATGATTAACCTTTGTTACACCCACTATAGGTGGACTTGGGTCTCCTGGGAGGGTTTTCATTGAAAAATCGCGGCAAAAAACCAAGCGAAAACGCGCCAGAAGACGTCCGGCGCTTACATAGACTCCTGTAGTAAATTTTCTGCTCTGTTCTGGCGTTTTAGAGCATGTTGCAAAATACGACCAGTGAAAAAAAACGAGCAGAAAAGAAGAAGCTCAGTGTAGACAGCAGCACGTTTTACAATATAGAGTCTATGTGAGATGATTACAGTCGTTTTTCCAGCGTTTTTAGAAAACGAAAAACGCTGAAAAAACGGACGTTTTTCTGTGCAGTGTAGACATAGCCTTATTCATCATCTATTACACTCTGCCTACTTCATACACCCTTCATGCATTTGGACACACCAGTATGTCCAAATGCATGACTGCATTACAGTGCCATTCACACAACTATGTGCTCCAAAGCCACAAAAGTGTGTTACCAGGAAAAATGAGTGTTTCTGGTCAGTGTCTTACACCACATGGGAGATATTTCTGCCACTGAGAGGCCATTGACATCTCATTATGTTGGGTACTGTTTTTTACAGAATCTCAATGGTTACAAGGGACATAGCCATTAATAAGATGTCAATTGCCTATGAGTAATAGAAATACTTGTGGGGCGTACTTCAGCGCGTAATTGCAATACGCCCGAAGTACATCCCACAAATACAGTAAAACCATAGAACTCATTGAGAGCTATGATAACCTGATGTATTCTCAGGGGCACAGTGTGTGTCCCTAACAAGAAGTGACGTCACTTCTTTTGGATGCTTACATGCCAGGGCAAATGCTGCAGCACCGTTGAGGCCAGCACATACTTTCAAAAGCAGGCGTATAGCGGAATGCGCAGGTACTCCCCACAATATGCCATGTGAACTCCAAGGGGTAGCGCTTGTCTGTAAGATGCAAACTGGCTGATACCTGCGAGAACTAGCATAAATAAGTGCCCCATTAGTGATGACCACTACTAGTAGTACAGTGCCACTTAAGAAAATAAAAATGACAGTCATCAACAATAAATAATTAGAATAAAAAACTATTTATTTCCTTTCTTTATGGTATGTTCACATGGTGGATTTGCAGGGCATACTTTGGGCGCATTGCAGCCCAATAATGCCTCGAAATATACTGTCTGAACATGCCCTTAGGGTATTTGCTGGGCATACTTTGGGCGCATTGCAGCACAATAAGGCCCCTAAATGTGCTGTGTGAACATACCTTAAGGGTATGTTCACACATGGTATAGCGGTGTGTACCTGTGCGCCCCTGGCTAGCGCGTACTTCAGGGTGTAATTGTGCTGTAATGTGCCTGAAGTACACCCCGCAAACACGGTAAATCATAGCACAGTGAAAGTGGATGGGAGGCCGGGCTGTCGCGCTATTTGAAGTGCGCGCTGGCCAGGGGTGCACAGGTACGCACCGCTATACGCTGCATGAACATACCTTGAAGGTATGCTCACACAGCACATTTCTTGGCCTTATTGTGCTACAATACGCCTGAAGTACACCCAGCAAATACCCTAAGGGTATGTTCACACAGCTAGCCACCCGTTCTTTAAAAGCAGAGGTGAAATGCTGCTTTATGTTCTGTAAACAATCTCTTAGGATATGTTCATAGCATTTTTAGTCTTTACTTCAGGGCATAATTGCGCTCAATGCGCCGAAATGACTGAACTTGTATCAATTCCAAGAGAGCTCGATTACCCTCCATTTTCCCCTACGCGAACTGCACGCCGGGATAGTGAAAGTAAAGGGACCCCCCCGCCCCCCCAGCGCATTAAAGTAGTGCATATTTCCCAAAAACACCCGGCATCTTGCGTCATACATAGGTATGCGCCGCAAGACGCTGACTTAACATACTCTTAAGGCTTGTCCCCATGGCAGCGGTTACTCGTCAGTTTTTCAGACGGTTTGCGGTTTTACAAACCATCTGAGAACCAACAAGCAATGCTCCCCCATAGACTTATATGAACAATCTATGCAGCAGTTCACACTGCATGGATTTTCCACCGGCGGTCTGAAAAACTTAGAACATGTTCATTCTTCCGCCTGATTTTCAGGCGGAACACGAACATGTGGGTGTGAAGGGAGACGGGTTGAATCCGCAAACCGCGGACAAAAGCCGCCCCCCTGCGCACCAGAAAAAGACCAAATACCGGTCAGGATTTCCCAACCGACCAGTATTTGGTCTGTGCCATGTAAACACGGCCTTACAGTCACTTAGCAGCAGACTTACCTCAGTCTGCATGACTCCAGGCCCCAGTCCCAAAACGCCTGCTGGGCTCCCGGTCCCAAAACGCCTGCTGGGCTCCCGGTCCCAAAACGCCTGCTGGGCTCCCGGTCCCAAAACGCCTGCTGGGCTCCCGGTCCCAAAACGCCGCGGGCCCCGGCCAAAACCCTCGGGTCCCTCCCAAAACGCCTGCGGGCTCCCGGTCCCAAAACGCCGCTGGGCTCCCGCCCCCAAAACCCCTCCCCCCCAAAACGCCTCGGGGCCCCGGCCCAAAAACCCTGTTTGGGCCCCCCGGCCCCAAAAACGCCTGCTGGCCCCTCCCAAAACCCTGCGGGCCCCGGGTCCCAAAACGCCTGCGGGCCCTCCCAAAACGCCTGGGGCTCCCGTCCCAAAACGCCTGCGGCCCCCGGGTCCCAAACGCCTGCGGGGCTCCCGGTCCCAAAACCCTGCGGGGCTCCCGGCCCCAAAAACGCCTGCTGGGCTCCCGGTCCCAAAAACGCCTCGGGCCCCCGGGGCCCAAAAACCCCTCCGACCCGCACTGCACCCCCGACATACCACACAAGATTCTGGGTATTTACCCATTAAATGGGACCTCGTAGCAGCTGCTTTGTGGGTCGGGCGTCAGTCTCTGACTAGTCAGACTCCGACTCTACCTTGGTGACCACATCCGCTGCAGCAAACAAGGAAGCTGCAGGAGCTCGGCAGGCAGAATTCAGACTGAGGCACGTAGCTGTGCAGCGCCGTCTTCTGCGGAGCTCCTGACAACAGGCCCCGCACAGCTACGCGCAGCGGAGTAAGGGACAGAGCGGGGCGGGGCGGTGCGGGCCAAGCAGCAGCAACAGACTCAGCCACTGATAAGCCAAGCAGCTGCAGCGTTCGATGGTTGTCAGACCGTGGCATAAAGACTGTGAGCACCTGACAACAGGTGCCGCGCAACTACGCTCAGTGGAGGAAGGGGCAGAGCGGGGCGGGCTGAGCAGCAGCAACAGCCACTGATAAACCAGGCAGCCGCAGCGTTCAATGACTGTCAGACCACGCATAAAGACTGTGAGTGTTTAAAACTTTATGTGCCCCCCACGTGACAGGCAGAGGTGGCGCCCTAGGCGATCGCCTACCTCTGCCTACCCATCGTCCCGGCCCTGATTTGGACACTGAAACATATTCAAGTTATAGTTATATAATGGACATGGACATACAGTCCAGACTTTTAGCTTTCATTTGAGGGCATCCACATTAGTATTGGATGAAGGGTTTAGGAGCTCCAGCTCTGCCACCATGTTTATAAAGGGACCAAAAGTAATTGGACAAATTAAATAATTGTAAATAAAATATAAATTTCTAATGCTTGGTTGAAAACCCTTTGTTGGCAATGACTGCCTGAAGTCTTGAACTCATGGACATCACCAGACGCTGTGTTTTCTCCCTTTTAATGCTCTGCCGCCTTCACTGCAGCAGTTTTCAGTTGCTGTTTGTTTGTGGCCTGTCTGTCTGAAGTTTAGTCTTTAGCAAGTGAAATGCATGCTCAATTGGGTTGAGATCAGGTGAATGACTGGGCCATTCAAGAATATTCGACGTCCTTTTTCTTAATAAACCCTGGGATACTTTGGCTTTTTTGTATTTGGGTCTTTTGGCTCATCTTTTTTTTTGAAACGGCCCCCCCAATCTTTTGCTGGGATTTGGGCCCGGATTTTTTGGGCCCAAAAGTAGGGGGCTGGGAAAAACTCCAGGATTGGGGGTATTAAAAAATCCAAACTACCATAAAGAGGGAGGCTGCCCTGTAAGTAAATACAGGGGTTTATTGGGCCCCTGGGAAACCCTCATAAACCTCAAGAATTTTGAAAGGCTTATTGGGGGTTTGCTAAAAAAAAAAAAAATCTAAAAAAGGCCCCAGAGTTCTGTAAAAAATTTTTTTGGACAGATGAAACCAAGAAACCCAAACCCCTACCAAATGAAAAAAGTATGGTGAAGGTCAGAGGCGTTAAATTTGGCGGTGCCCTAAGTGCAAAAATTTAAATGGGCCCCCCCACCTCCATTGCCGCTGGTACTTTCCTTTTTCGGCAGAAGGGCTTTTGGGCCCCCCCAACTGCATGGGGCCCCCGGGGGGGACTTCTACCCCCTGCCCCCCTGTAGCTACGCCCCTGGTGAAGGGGTGGGGCAGGGCCCTGTTTCCCAAAACATACTACACCTCTGTAAAACTTGGGGGTGTGATTGGGGGTTGGGGATGCCAAAGGGTGCCCGTGGCAAATGGGTCACAGTGGGTTTTAGGGTGTTACACAGGAAAAAAGCAGGGCCGGGGATGATTTCCGGGGGTATTTGTCTGCTCAAATGCAAACTGTTTATCTTCGCATGGATTTTCTGAAACATCTGTGCAGAGATTGCAGCTGTACACTCATTTTTCAGCCGCGCATGTGGAACACCGACTATAGTCGGCCTTTTTTCCCCCTAAAACAGGGATATTTATTTTCCGTTTCCCCTCTCCCTTGGGGCGGGGTATTAAACTCTTAAATTCCCGGGGAAAGGTTTTGTGAAGGGCTATTGCCAATTACCTTGGGTGGGCTGAATTTTTCCTCCCCCGTCCAGAGTTAAACTTTTTTTATCTCCTGCTTTTTGTACCAAGCTTCCCCAGGTTTTCGACCACTTCCCATCTGCTCTTTTGTACCGTGGCTGGGAAAGGTTGACCTCATACTTCTGTGTTGGGTTTTCTTTTAAGAGGGGCTTCTTAAATTAAATTTTCTGACAAATTTTTAACCCTTTAAAAATTCTGTAGGGAAAAACAGAGCTGTTTTTGCCAATCACTGCTTAAACCCACCCAAGCCTGACCATGAAAGTGAACCTGAAGGGTGGTTGTGACTGAAAAGATTGCATGGTGAGGGCCCCCTTTAAATCCACACAATTTATAGTCCATTTTCGTAATCACCTGCTCAGCAGTACATTTGTATAATATATGTCACAACTCATGGGGATATTGAGTTATTACATACTTAAGGAAGATTATAAAAATTTAAAAATTTTGGGTTTTAAAATTTGAGGCTAAATGCCAGATTGTGGCTTGGTTTTAAAGGAAACTCAAACAGGACCTATTCCCTCCAGGGGTACATATTTGGGGTACCGTTTTTTTGCCTCCAAAGCGGACCCCCCTTATTCCTTTTGGGGGTTTTTTCATGTGAAAATTTGGGTCAAAAAATTTACATGTCCCTTTTTTTTACGCAAAGCAAAACAAATTAAATATTAAAATTCTTTTGGTGAACGATGGGCGTTTCTACATTTTAAATCAACAAAATCTGACTCGAACATTTTTTAAATACTATTTTTAAAAGCCCATGTGGGAACATAACCCCCCTTTAAAAAGGGTTTTTTCCCCTACAAAAATTTACTTTCAACAAAATTTACAGTTAAATGAAGATTTTTTTTTTTAAATAAACATTTGGGAAAAAAATTTTTTGTTTTGTCTTGAGCTAAGAGCGTTTATGTGCTCTGAAGTGAACACAGATTTCTCTGGTAACCTGCATACCAAACGGACGTCTGTTATCCGATTAACTGAAATCAGGGAGTGAAGTTACCCTATTGACGGACTGAGATCAAAGCAAACTAATATCTAACAAGATTAGCTCACTAAACAAAAAGTACAAGCTCTGGGAGGACTGAAAAGCATGGCTTTATCTGTAATTATGTTAGAGATAACTGTCAGAGTAACTGCTCGCTAGAGTTTGAATATGCTAATCACTGCTGTAGAACCACCCACAGCCTGAGGAGACCATGCAAAACTGCTAAAACCCATCGAAATGGTCTGGTGAGAAACCCCTTACGTAAAATAACAGACAAAAGTATGGAAGTGTGACTATTCTGAACAAAGACTTTTGGGAGCCCATTTCCAAAATAGGAATAAGTCCCATAGGTGGAACTACATTGATGGCATAGCCTATCAATATGCCATCAATGTGCAGGAAGAGTACACCTCTTGAATGAGAAAAATTGTTGTATCAACTTTCCTCTTATAGTCTATGGAACAGTCAGTAGACAAAACTGGGAAGCAGGTTAAAGGGGTTGTCTCACTACAAGGATTGCTTATTACGTTGAAGATCTTGCAAAAACAAGTCACTCTGCAATATGTGTCCATTAACAGTGTCCTACCTATTCCTAGGTATCCCCTCTTGTATGGGCTGCATCAGCTCCTCAGGTCACTATAGTTACAGACCTGTTTGATCTCTCCTGATAGGCTGCCAGCACTGGTTGGTATAGTTACAGACCTGGCTTTTACTGCAGCCTAGTGGAAACCAGTAAACACACCCCTGAATTCAAAATGAAACCAAGAAAACAGGACTGAGGTAAGATGAATCAATGTAGTGAGACAACCCCTTTAATGGATTTGCTTTCCTGAATCCTGGCTGGATCTGAGCTATTTGCCATTGAGATGCTGTATAGAATCGGCTCCCCCTTAGGGTTGGTATCTCCCAAAGAAGATGATCTTGCCATATTATGTCTTCTCTCTGGTAAAATGAAAGTTACACCTTTGTCCTTGTAATATTGAGGGAAATCATCTGATTTGGTAATGATATATATTTGGGAACAATCTTCTAATTTCATCGCCTTTCACTTTGTGTTTTTCTCTAAAGCTGATAGTTCCCCTTTAAGGTCACTTGTGTGTTGCCTGAAAGTTGCTGTCACGACTTTCCTTTTTGATCACTACCAATGGATCAGAAAATTGCTTATAACGAATAATTTCCAACCGTGGGCTGCATGCGGTTCTTGTTAGGACAGCATTGATCTCTGTGTGGCATCCTGTTATTGGTGATCTTCGCGATGCTTCTTCTGCACCTGACGACATCACTTGGTTGTATCCAGATCAGCGTGACTGACATTTTATGATATCCAAAGGACAATAACCTGAATAACCAGACTATGTACACAAGTCATGTGGATAATTACCGCATGAGTAACTTATCATTCCCTACTACGATAAATACACCATGGCTTTTGTAGTAGAGATTGAGATCATGATTAACAGGTCTGAGGTGATGATTGTGAGGTATAATGATAGTACAAGAAGCTATGTCAAAGCTATGCAGAACATGATGTGTTGCATTAAAGGGGTTGTCTCACTACAAGGATTGCTGCTTTTTATGTATAAGATCTTGCAAAAACAAGTCACTTTGCAATATTTGTCCATTAACAGTGTCCTACCTATTCTGAGATATCCCCTCTTGTATGGGCTGCATCAGCTCCTCAGGTTGCTATAGCTACAGACCTTTTTGATCTATCCTTATAGGCTGCCAGCACTGGTTGCTATAGCTACAGACTGCGTCACTGCAGGCCAGTAGAAGCCAGTAAACACGCCCCTGATTCAAAGTGAAACCAAGAAAACAGGACTGAGGTAAGATGAATCAATGTAGTGAGACAACCTCTTTAAAGCGTCCCTGAGTTTTGACGCAATGTTTGCAGCCAGCCCTAGCTTCATTACTGAGGATGAGGAGCCAGTTTGTATCAGGGCTGTGGAGTCGGCAAGCCAAAGACCCGACTTCGACTCCTCAATTTCCCAAACCTCCGACTCCTGCCTCCCTCATACAAGGCGCATGTTTAAGTGATAACTTTACTGTAGTAAAATAGTAACATCAGGCTGTTTATCACCTTATGATACAATAATCAAGCTATTTAGGTAGAACAGGCACTGACAAGCAAAAGGGTAACAATGTTTTGATCTTTTGAACACTTGTGGGTGGAGATGGAAAAAAAATGCTGTGTTTGTATCCAAGTCCAGTCTGCACCAACATTGGGAATGTGTAGAAGAGACCTGGAATCAGATTTTGGGATCAGATTTTGGTCAAGATATGCTTGAATCTTATTCAGAGTCCAGAAGGATTCAGGCAGTATTGAAAACCAAAGGTGGATTTCCTAAATGCTAACAAAATAATACAAATGAACATTTTAGGAGCAAAACAGTAACAATGCAGTTACATGAAAAGAATCTGCAGAACTAAGCAGATGCTAAATACTTGCAAGTCAAATTTATGTATAAGATCGGTAAGATTGTCTATAAAATTATGGTAGCCTCATGTACAAAGCTGTAGTGGATGGTAAGATATGGCGCCTGAAGGCCACAAGTTCAAAACATTGTTACCCTTTTCCTTGTAGGTGTAAAATATATTTATTGGATATGACTTTAGAACACAAAAAAATTGTGAATATGCAAAACACTGCAGGAACATTTGTGGAGTCTCTGAATTTGTTCTGAGAAATACTATTGCCTCCATCAGATACTGCATAATGACCTCACATCTGATCTCATTATTTCCAGGCTAGAGAACGGCCTCTCTACACTAACTTGGGTTGGGGGCAAAAGCGGTGACCACAGGGGCGACATCTCTAACAATGTCAGGGTATAAAGGAATTGCCTCAGCCACAGACAGTTTTGATTAATGGTTGAACTCTTCTACTTCTTTGAAAGCAGGTGAAAAATTTTGCTGAAATCTGTTTGCCATTGGAGCGGGATCTTTTCCCCTGTGGTAACGCTTTACCTGCTCCATGTCATCAATTACACTCCTCATGTGATGAGGCTGAAGATAAGGGAGCAGTAGCACTGGCCTTACCCAATTCCTCTTGCTCTTTGCATCGAGCTAACTGGACCAACTGATTTTATATATATATATTTTGGGAGTCGGAGTCGGTCCATTTTATGACGACTCCGACTCCTGCAAAATAGCCTCCGACTCCGACTCCTGCAAAATAGCCTCCGACTCCGACTCCTGCAAAATAGCCTCCGACTCCTGCAAAATAGCCTCCGACTCCTGCAAAATAGCCTCCGACTCCTGCAAAATAGCCTCCGACTCCTGCAAAATAGCCTCCGACTCCTGCAAAATAGCCTCCGACTCCTGCAAAATAGCCTCCGACTCCACGACTCCGACTCCACAGCCCTGGTTTGTATGTTCTGTCCTCATCCTCCTGTTTCTTTAGGTTTTCATCCACACTGCAATGTACATATACTAGTTGATTCTGAATTACAATCCAATCAGTATCTTACTTTGTTTTGTGCCCATTTTTATTATTTTTTTTTTGTTCAGTATTTGGGAAGAGTTTTTGGATTTCAGCCGACCCATTGAATTGAATACTATTTTTGGCAGATTATTGCACATGTTTTTTTGAAAAAACTGCATTTTTGAAACCTTACCATCAGAAATTCTGAACTGTCCAGACTACAGCCCGCATTTTCTATTGAGGTCTGTTGGGATGGTTCTACAGTCAGATTTTGACTGTTTTCAAATACAGATCCGTGTTAATATCCGAATGGAACAGCATGCCGTGTATATATACTCTTGGGCCGTGTTCACATGGCTTATTCAAGCCGTAATTGCGGGACGGATTTCGCCCGCAATTACGGCTTGAATAAGGGGAGGGGCCGGGGGCACGGCGGGGGAACTGCCCGCCGGCCCCATAGACATTGCATTATCTACGGCGCGTATGCGCCGTAAATAATGTGCATGTCACTTTCTCCCCCCGCGGCGAATTCGCCGAGCGGGGAGGAGAGACGAAATCCATAGTTCTCTATGAGAACTGTGGATTACCGTAGTTACTGGGATGGATTGGAGCCATAGTGCAGCGCAAATACAGCACGCAGTACGGCTCCAATCCGCGCCCAAATAAGCCGTGTGAACGAGGCCTTAGGCTACGTCCACACAGCATAGAAAAAGAATGTGACCGGAATTTTGTCTTTTCAATGGTTCTAGGTGACAGTTACGTCTGAAGTTTGCAGATTCGTCCGTTGTCCTAATCATTGAATAGCTCGCATTCCGCTTGAAAACCGGGCAGAAGATTGTGCATGTCCCGAGTTTTTCATATTTTTTTTTTTTTTATGTCTATAGGGATAGTTGACAGACCAAATCTAAAAACTCACTGAAAACCAATTCCGACGTACATTTCCTATTGCAGTAGGGGGCATGACCCGTAGAGTATGTTCAGACGGCATTTTAGATACGTTTTTTCAGTATGTTAAACGTATTGCGTCAAATGCAGCCAAAAAATTACCATAACGTGTAGTACGGATTTGGATATGTTTTCTGGACTGCAGAAACTTATCCCTATAGTTTCTATTGCCTTCTCAATATGTAAAAAGGATCAAGAATTGACATCTGTTTTACGCAATGCAAAAACGAATGTAAAACACGTATGGCCTTAACGATGATACGTATTTTACATTGTAATCACACTTGAACATTGTTAGATATGCTATGGGGTTTGTTTTTTGGTGCGTAAAATGTACCCAAATATGTATTTAACAAACGCAGTGTGAACATGCCCTTATCCAGAAGTCTTGCTACACATCTAGACCAATCACTTGTCAACTGGGATCTGGAATCCCACCCATCTGTTACATGACTGATGGACGAGAACAGTGGAGAAAACGGGTAATGTCCCCACCGCCGCTCCTGCAGTCTGTCTTGGTATCTCTGTTCCTGGTAGTAGATTAGCTGGAAGGAAGACACTCGATGACGGAGACCTCAAGTTCTTTTATAGTGAGAAAACTGCATCAATGTTTAACCCTTTTACACCTTGCACCATAAACTTACACGGCGGCGTTAGGAGTATGGAGTGAGTTCATGCGCTGAGCCTTCTCCATTCCCCATGGGTGTTGGCTGTTAAATACAGCTGCTAACTGCCATTAGCAGCCATGATTGGAGACTGCTCCAGTCCTGGCCATTTAACCATCTAGATGCCACAGTAAGGCTAAGTTCAAGCGGCTTATTGCCGGCGTAAGCGCGGGGACCGATGTCGCCCCGCACTTACGCCGGCTGCCGTGCTGAGGGGGCGGGGCTGGGGGGGAGGGGCAGTAGCTCGCCGGCCCCCTAGACATCCATTATCCACGGCGCATATCCCGCCTGGAAAATGAACATGTCACTTTCTCCCCGCCTGCCGTATTCGCGGGGAGGAGAGACGGAATCCATAGTTCTCTATGAGAACTATAGATTACCATAATGCCTGGCACGGATTTCATTATAGCGCGCAATACGGCTGGAATCCATGCCCGAAATAAGCCGTGTGGACGGCCCCTAAATGCGGCCGTGGTATTTTAATGATTGAAGAACTGTTCCATGATCCGTTACAGCCCCCAATTAAACAAGGCAACACAATCCTGGAGAGCCGCTTGGCTGTCAAGGCGGCCAGAGGCCTACTTCACACAGGTTATGGGTATGTTCATACGGTGTTTTTCAGATCCATTTTTGGATCTGCTTTTAGGACAATGAGCAGTGTGATTTACATCAGGTTCAATCTAAAACATGCAGACTTTTGATGCGTTTTTTGGATCCGTTTAACGAATTGTCATGTCAATTCTACTTGTGTTTTATGCAAGTCAAATCCACATTGGAAACAATGGAGTATGTTTTTGAAGCCTGAAAAACGGATCCAAAAACGCAACACACTTTTGGGTACGTGTTGGGTACATTTTGGATGTGCTTTTCACATCCTAAAAACGCGTTGGATTAAAATTTGAATGTCTGTGATTTGAAAGAAAACGCATTGAAAAACTCATGCAAACACACATTTGCATATGCGTTTTTGGATACGTTTTTTGAATGCATTTTTCAATGAGTTTTTCATGTAATAAAAAACGGATCCAACACACCGTGTGAACATACCCTTAAAGGCATATCGGAGCCCTTCCTGAGGTAACAGGAGCCATATGCTCCATGGTCCATTTTGGATCCGTCTTCTGACTCCTCTTTTCATTTCACATTTCACTCTTTTGGCCCCCTGAAGAGACCATGGTGGGTCGAAACATGTTGGGACATTACATGATGACTACATAAGGGTAAGATAGGGGTCTGTAGGGAGAGTCCTTGCATCCGTGTGGGGTCGCCCTTTTTGGGGCGAGTGCTCCGCTTCATCCTATCGGTGCAAACATTGCCAGGGACATAATAGGGTGAGTTGATTTCTTACCTCTATCTGGCAGCACCTATTGTCTTATGATATATGTGTGGGTACAAATATTTGACACATATATCTATTTTGGAGGTTATTTAGTAACTAGTCGCATAATATTTTAAAATGGTGTAGTAAAAGTTATATTTTATATTTCACACAATTATCATACGCACTCCATTTTTTTGTTTTTCCATACCCTTAAAGGGGTTTTGCCAGGACGTGGGTTACTTACCTCCTTATCAGCACAGAGTAAAATATAAACAAATCATGCTGAGTTATGAACAGGGGTGAGAGGGAGGGGGTGAGCAGAGAGTGAGGAATAAGGGAGCCTCTCAAAACTTAACTCAAATAATAACATTACAACATTGGATTCTCTATACAGCAAGACACAGGCTCATACACTGCACTTTCTCCCCAGCCCCAAGAAGCTCATTCATTTTCCCTGTCATCAGATAAGAAGTGTTTCATGCAAGTGCGGCCTATCAGCTCCTCTGGTCGTGTCTAATGCAAGCTTTCAGGTAACTAAGGGGGACTGAGCAATGCTGTAGCTCTTACAGTATTCACTTTTTGTAATCGCATATATTTAGAAAAGTGATTAAATACCCATTTTGGAGGATCCCACGTCAACATTACATCGTGGCAAAACCCCTTTAATAGGATATGAACGGAATACCTAGTGCAAACAATTGTTACTGTAAAAAAAAAGAAGTCAAAATGTAATATCAAAAGTTGAAAACATAACCCCTTTTGCCATTTTGCAAACTAAAAAAAAAGGAAACTTACACATAACTGGCTTTGCCATGTCTGTAGAAGTCCTGCCTGCTGAATAGACGTCATTTATACTGAAGAGTGAAGTCCATAAAAATGAAACCCTCGCAGTTACGTTTTCTTTTCACGTTTCACCCCACATAGAATTTCCCCAGTACATTATATGGTATGCTCAAAAGGCACCATGAAAAAGTAAATCTTGCCCCCCAAAAAAGAAGCCCTCATAAAGTTATGTAGATGGGAAGGAGAAAAAAACGAAACAAAAAAATCTGAAAAATATTGTGTCATTAAGGGGTTTGCGAGGACCTGTGACATTTCATCAGATCTATGCTTATGTTCCCTGTAAAATAACAATCCTGCAGAATCTTCACTTATAACTCTGTGCTTTTCCTCTGTTATTCCCCCTAGGAATGTATTTAAGGGGTTTTGCCACCATGTAATGTTGACGTGGGAACCTCCAAAATGGGTATTTAATCACTTTTCTAAATATATGTGATTACAAAAATTGAAGCCTGTGAGAGCTACAGCTTTCTTTACAAGCCCTTAGTTACTTAAAAGTTTACATTAGACATGACCAGTAGAGCTGTCAGGAGCTGACCTGGCCACTCTTGCATGTTTGCACTAATCTGATGACAGGGAACATGAAGGAGCTTTGAAGGGACTGTGGAAAAAGTGCATTATATGAGTCTCTGCTGTATAGAGAATCGACTGTTGTAATGGAATTATCTTACTAAACATTGCAGACGCTCCCTTGCTTACTCCTCTGCTTGGGGCCCCCTCCCTGCAGCATCATGACACAACATGATTTGTTTATCTTCTGTCTGAGCAAGATAACAGGTAAGGTAAGTCACTTCGTGGCAAAACCCCTTTAATGACTATGTTCTGATTGTGTGGTGTCAGACTGTGCAGGGACCACCCCCTCATTTGGTAACGCCCAGCTGACAGATTGGTAATGAATTTAGGGAACCACACCACAGAGATCTAAGGAAAGATGCTTCAGAACTGTTGTTTCATAGGGAACACAAGTGTTAACTGAAGCATAATATCAGGCGACATCACAGGTCCTCAAAGTGAATGGCACTTTGGCTACTGCACACAAATACCATGGGATGAGTAGAAGTTGTATGAAAGGTTTCTCACCATTTGATCCTTGTAACAGCTTTTATGTCATAACCTATACCATTTTATGAAGTACAGTGGGTTATAAAAGTATCAATCCTCGGGGTTTTTCCAATGGCAAACATTTGGGGGAAACCAGATCACAATTTCTTTTATACTTCACAAAATACTGCCCTATTTGTTTTCCCTTTTATCACATAAAATATCATAAAATATATGTAATTTTGGCTGCAGTGGTTTTACAATGAGGAAAGTTCGGGGTTCGAAACTTTTGCAACCCATATGAACCCTTAGAAGATTCTCTATTCAGAAATTGGGGTTTAAAAATTTTGACCAAAAGGGATAACAACCCCAGGGCGTAATGTTAAGACCTATTTAAAAGGGAAATGCTCATAAAAAATGACTTATTTTTAACCCCACGTTTTTAAATTTAAACACATTTTTTGGAATTTTTTGGTTTTTTTTTATTTTTTAATTTTCCAGACACTTCAATATTTTTTTAAAAATTCTTAAGTCCTTAGTTTTCACTTTGGCCACTAGCCTAATTAACATCTACACTCCTGCCCCCTGTAGATAAAGTTCTCAGTATCGGGCCTCATTATTAACACAAAGCGGGTCAATCGAAAGGAGACACCAGTGTGAATAGATAAAAACAGAATCCATCGTCCCCAAAGGGGAATGTCACACCCTCTCACCCACCCCCCCTTAAAGAGTGATTTCTTCTTAGGTCACACACATACCAAAACTCCCCATAAAGTCTAGGGACAGAAACAGCTTATGGTTCCTATGTGCATAAAATGCTTAAACATCTCTCTGCTGCTTTAAAGCATGAAAATAAGGGTGGCCAAAGTGAAATTGCAAGTGATTGAAAAATTGAGAAATACTAAAAATTTCTATAGAACAGAGGATTTGTACCAATATATCACTGCAAATAAAAACCCTGTTAAACAAAAATTTTACTAGACTATTTAAAATATTAATATTAAAACCCCCTATATATTACCATGCTACCTAGATGATACACAACTGTACATATTGTCAGGGGAGTAATCCCCGTAAAAAACGGCTCCGCTTTAATGACAGAAAATTTTCACTACATGCTTTTTAATAAACCCCTTTTTAAAATCCCGCTATCCCGGCGCTTTCCCCCCCATACAATTCTGGGTTTTCATCGGGATTAAAAATTTCCACTGTGGAAAAAGAATACGCTATATACAACGCAATACACAAACATTTACTTCCCTTTCAATTAAAAATTTTGGATTGATACTTAGCTTAAGTCTCCCCGGTATAAGACGATAGTTTCCCGCAGCACCTCTAGTACGCGGGCACCCAAAGATAAGAGGGTACAGAGCAAAATTGTCTCGCCTCCCTTTTTATGTCTTAAATGGCCCCGCAATGATAATAAAACAATTCCCCAGTGTTTAGAATAGATAGTAACACTAAACCGATTCCAGGTTCCCATAAACCAAAATGTGCTATTTTTCCTGCTAGGTTTTTCGGCTTCCGGGAATTTTCAACTGCGCATGTCCGGGAAGTGAACCCCTGTCACTTCCGTTTAGTATCCCCGGGAAAAGCACCGGCATGCCCAAAACCCGGGCCCGGACCCCCGGCGGCCCGGGGCGTTCATAACAATGCACTGCGCATCCAAAAGGGGAACACAATGCCCACCCATTCAAAGCCTTGAATCAACGTCTACAATTTTAAAAAAGATGCTTTAGATTTCAAATGTCTCTAACCACATATACCGACTAACGTAACGGAAATCTGCCCTCAGCAAATTATTATTTTAACTCCACACCTCTGCCTAAATATATAAAAAAAAGACAATGTGGCGGGACATATAAATTGATTTTAAAAACAGACAAATGTTATATAGAAAACACATTAAATTAACACGGGCTAAAACAGGCCAAAAAAAAGGGACATTCGGGTACAAAAATTCATTGTCCCTCAGCTGACATGGATTATCAAGCTGAAAGTAATCAATGAATATATGAAAAATTAAAGAATATACACTGATACATGTTCATTGGTCAGACTTAAAAAGAAACAAAAGTGGTCCTCTATGGAGAGTGCAACAAGCCCAAAACAAGCAGACAGGCCCAAAAAAATAGACCTTTTTTATAAAAACCAAAAAAGGGAAAGTCTCATTTAGGCCCTTTGGTTGGACAGAGTCCATCGGTTAAAAACCATTGGGGCCCCTTAACAGGATTCGTCATCCCATTCCCCTCCCCGGGGGTGTCTCACAATTCCCAAAACAAAAGCGAGAGTTTTTATTCACCATTAGATATTTTCCCCCATACGAGCTACTGGTTTTCTTCTAAATTCGATATCCCCCCAGATGTTTCACCACTCTTCTCTTGAATTTTTTTCTCCTTGTTTTTTTTTCCCAATATAATTGAGTGGGGGAGGGGATGTAAACTGTAAACTCTCCTTTTGTGCTACAATTGGGAAAATCCCGAAAAAAAAATTGTTTCCATTTAGGGCCCTTTTAAAGATTTGTTTGTTTTACGTATGGGCCCGCTACACATCCTCGCCCACATTTGAACATTCCCATCGGCTCCTTTCTAACCAATTACCTTTGGGGGGTTTTGGGGAAATGATATGGACCAGTCTATCTTTTATGGATCTACCCCCCCGTAAGTTTTTCGGGGGGGTTGAGGGAAAATCCTTTAGATCCACCAACATCAAAATACCCCAATATTTTTTGAGGATATTTATGACTTTTAAAATTTTGTCATCAAAGGTTGCAACATACGTGCTCATTTTCTCTTTGTCTCCTGAGAATTGCCCTGTATAGAGTTTTTTCCTGTTTTGTTTTTGTGCTGCCTAAAAGGGTGATTCCGACCCTTTGTTGGTATCCTCGTTAGAAATCTCTCTCAAAAAATTGCTGTCCCTAAAGTCCTCGTCTTGGAGCAGTTTCTCTAACTCCAAAATTTACCTTTTTGGGTTTTCCCCTCTTCAGGGTTTAATGGTGGAAAATTTTCCCTTAGCAAACTGTTAGTTGCGTGGGTTTCCCAAACATATAGTATGTATATTTTTCCCTTCAGATCTTTAATGATAAGGACATCCAGAAAAGGGAAACATCTCTCCTGCATTTCAAATGTAAGTCAACCGATATTTTTTTTTGTTGGGGTTGTCCAAAAACTCCCCAAAAAAACATCTTGTGCCCCTCCAAAATGATGGTTCATCAAAGAAACCCCCCCCAAAATAATATCGGGGGGGGGGCCATTGGTCTTCTCCCGGTTGGGGGTACCAAGGTACCTCCCACCACCCAGGAAAATTTGCATACTGGGAGCGCAAGAGCCCCCATTGCAGTGCCCCTGATTGGGGGGAAGGTCTTGTTACAGAAGCAAAGTAATTATGCCCCTAGCACAAAATCAAAAAGTCTAATAACAAAGGATTATCGCCTGAAAATTTTAAAACTTCTTTTGGACAAAAAAAATTCGACCCCTGGAGCCCCCTTTCTGTGGGATATTACTATAAGGCTTTCAAAGTCTATGGACCCCAATGACCCTTTTATCAACAGCAATCCCATCCATCTACGAAAAGGTCAGAAGTAAACTCTTAAATAAGATGGGAAGTAACCAAATCCTTAAGAGTTATCTAATAAATTCCCACTTTTGGTAATTGACCCACACCTGAAAATGGGTCGCCTTTTAAGCGGGGTACGCCCTTATGGGTCTTGGGGTAAAAAAAAGTCTGTATTTTGGGGATTAGAAAAGGCTCATGAATTTAAAAAACGTTTGATATAAAAGGCCCATCTCTAAACCCTCCACGAGTATCTTCTTTTAATTCCTTTTAAAGGTTTTTTGTTGGAAATCCATAAAAGAATACCTAATACTTTTGTCCTTTAAAAGATCGTTTTCACACTGTTTGTACAGCATGATTAGTATGACTTAAAATTTCCCCCCCCTTTTCGGGGGGTTTTATAAATTTTAGACTTGTCTCGTTTCCCTGCGCAATGCCCCCTAATTCCTCCCCTACTGAGATTATTTGAAATGGTAATCTCTGTTCACCAAGATTACTTAAATTTTTTTGAGATGTTTGCAAAAAAAAATCAATTTCCGTGTATCCAGCTGACTCGGGGGCATTCTCCTACTTTTAAGTTTCAAATTTTAGTTTTCCCTCTCTGTTTCTTCCTCCTCCAAAGGGGAACACAAAAGTCGTATCCCTTCCAAATCTTGTGCCGTGAGCCCAACCCCGACTTTCGATTTTTATCTTTGTTTTTAAAAAATTTTATGCCACTTGAGCTTACGAAACAAAAAATGTACATTTTTTGATCCATAAAAAATTCACTAAAATTGGGGGTGGGCACAAAGGTCAAGCCCCCCCCTTTAAAAATCGGGTTAATTCTCTACTATTAAATTTTGTTATCTGTAAGATTGATTATCTATGCTGACCCTAATTTTAAATTTTTTTCTGACGTTTGTTCGGGCCTGATGCGGGCCCTCCCCCAATCCCTCTAAAAAAGGGGGGGGGGGTTTTTGGATTTTGCCGAGGATGAGGGGGCATAATAATCCATATGTCCCTCCCTTCCTCCTGAATTTTGGGGGGCCCCCTTTTTTCTAGGTTTTTAGCCCCTTCTTTTTTCCCCTAGTTTCTGTAGTATTTTGGGTGATTTGGGTATCTGAAGTTTTCACTTTGGGATACAATTTTTTCTCTTGTAGTAGGGGGGCTTGTTTTTAAAAAATTGAAAAAAAAACAAAAACCAAAATTTTCTTAAAAAAGTGTTTAACAAAAAACGGGGGAAAAAACAAAAAATTTAATTTTTGATGACAAAATTTTTTTAAAATTTTTGGCCCGGGTTTTCACATCTGCGCTGCGTAGTCTGCTGCACTACTTTTTCAATAAAAAAACGGATATCTGACAGACAGGACCCTTCAGGATTTTTTTACATTGAAATATATGGTGAACAGATACAAACAGAAAGCTACCAGTGTGCATCAGTTTGTACATCAGTTAACGGACCTGCTTTCTTTTCCTTTTCCATTCCCAATGGAAGACCCACTCAGATGTAAATCAGGCCTAAAAAAAAAATACAAAATAAGAGGGGGTTTCAAATTTTGGGGTTGGGTTACCCCATGTGAACAAAGCAACAGAAAACCCCCCCTAAAAAGGGAAATAACCCTGATGTACACTGAAATCAAAAGTATCTTTTTAAATTTGACAGTTTTTTTTAAAGGCCCTTTTAAATGAAATGATACTTTTATATCTGTTTGAATCTGTTAAAAACTGATCCTTTTTAAAAAAAAAAAAATAAAATTAAAAAAAAATTTGATAAGGGGTGAAATTTCCTTCTCACAAGCCCCCAGAAAAAAATAAAATTTTAAACAAACGGATGAAAAAAAAGGGTGCCCAAAAGGAAATCCATCTGTTACTATCTGTTTACCATTGACTTCAATGTAAAAAAAAAATGAAGGGTGCTTTCCATCAGATTTCAGGAAAAAAAAAATGTGATGGAACAGAAGCAAACTGAGAGCTTAGAAACGCCATGGTAATGAATGGGCAACCGTTTCTTTCAGTTTTTCTGTCTTCAAAATGGAGCCGTATGATGGAAAGCACAACGTGGATGTGAACCAGATCTAAGAAATGGAAAGAAGCTAAAGTATCCGCTTTATCTCTGTTGTCCAAGAATACTTCATGAAGATGGGGCAGATTGTGCCCACTTCATAAATATGGAACACATGGCATTATGATTTGTTGCAGCAATCCATCCCATTGCTGCTATACATGCAGGAAACTGTGTAAACCTTTAATGAATTTGGCCTCCTTGATGACTTTTCGTAGCCACCACTTTTTCTGCAATAAGCACAGAAAATGTTTAAAGTGCATAGTAAACCTGGTGCTCTATTTTGTAGTTTACATCATGAGAGAACGCTGATACAGTGTGCTCAGTAAATCTCACCCTCTATGTGTAACTGAGTACTGTAGGATACAACTAGAATACAGAAATCAGTGGATCTTGATTTTGCTTGAATGTTCTGAATATGAGCAAACTAAGGAACCATATAGCAAATTATGTCATATTACCAAACCATAAAGCAGAATTCTGCTGTTTAGAAGGCCTTAAAGGGGTTTTCTATCCAGACATGAGCTGTTTCTTGTAGGAATACCCCTTTAAAAGGTCTTCTGGCCAGGAGCATTTATCACCTAATCCCTGACACCCTTACCAAATGCTAGAACAGGTCCCTTCATTCCCCCAGCCACAAGACTGCAGCTAGAGAGATTAGGTGTGAGGTAAGTGAAGCTGGGATAGTACTGTAGAGTTGTGCAGCAGACAAGACATCTAAATTAATATTAAAGGGGTTTTGCCACGATGTAATGTTGACGTGGGAACCTCCAAAATGGGTATTTAATCACTTTTCTAAATATATGTGATTACAAAAATTGCAGTCTGAGAGAGCTACAGGCTGCCTTACCTGCCCTTAGTTACTTAAAAGCTTCTATTAGATACGACCTGACAAGAGCTGCTGGCCGGGCTTGCGCAGAGAAAGCTTCTTATCTGATGAAAGGGAGCTGAAGAAGCTCCAAAAAATCTACCTGAACCCCACGGCTCGGAATTAATGCAGCACTGGATAAATACATTGACTGTTTCAGAAGCAAAGTGAAATCTGAAATCCTGGAAAAACAAAAGAAACAAGTACACAACCTAACCCTGCAGGAACAGAAGGCTATTGCTTCACTGAAAGAAAATCAGGATATAATTATAAAACCTGCTGACAAAGGGGGCGCAATAGTCATGATGAACATCTCTGACTATATCCAGGAAGCGAACAGACAACTGTCAAATCCCATCCACTACTGCAAACTTGGAAATGATCCCACAGAGGCCTATATGAAACAACTAAAGGATATGATAAAAAAGTTTCCAATTCAGGTCCGGAAGCAGGTGGAATTGCATATCCCAGAGGATCCCAAACCGGGCTGCTTCTACATGCTCCCCAAGATCCATAAAGATGGCAACCCTGTGAGGCCTATCATTTCGGGCATTGGGACACTGACAGAGACTATCTCAGGTTGGGTGGAAAATCTCCTAAAACCTCTGGTCAAAGATACTCCAAGCTACATCCAGGACACAACAGACCTTCTTAACAAACTCAATGCCCTCGGTCCACTTCCTGAGGGCACCATTTTGGCCACCATGGATGTAGAATCCTTGTATACAAACATTCCCCACAAGGATGGAGTTGCAGCATGTCAGGTGCTCCTAGAGAAACAAGACCTCCCAACAAAACCAGCTCATCCAGTTCATACTCAGCCACAACTATTTTACTTTTGGAGAAGACCTGTATCTACAGCAAATGGGAACTTCCATGGGGTCCAGATGTGCGCCCCAATATGCAAATCTCTTTATGGCAGTACTGGACGGAGCATATTGATAAATATGCACCACCAAACCCGTGATGTACCTCCATTATATCGATGATATCATTGTCATCTGGGCGAGGAGGCCCTAATTCAATTCCATAATGACTTCAATAATTTTCACCCCACCATTAACCTTAAACTTACCTATTCAGAGAGCAAAATCCACTTTCTGGATACCACAATACACATTAAAGACCACCAGCTACTCACATCAGTGTACCACAAACCCACAGACAGAACGGCCTACCTCAGGAATGACAGCTTCCACCCCAAGCACACAAGACAATCTATTATCTACAGCCAGGCTATACGGTACAATCGTATTTGCTCCGACAAAGCAGACCTGGACAAGCACCTTCTGGATGTGAGGACGAAATTTCTCAAACTTGGATACAGACCAAAATTGACAGAAAACCAAATCAGCAAAGCAGCCGCCATCAACAGATGCAGTCTACTTACATACAAAGAGACCCAGAAGGAAGAACGAGTGCCCCTAGTTGTCACCTACAACCCACAACTGGAGATCCTACGAAAGATTGCCAAGGAACTTCAACCTGTGCTACATAGGGACAACAGACTCAAAGACATATTCCCAGTCCTTCTCCTTTCCTTTCGGCAACCACCAAACCTGCGGCGCATTATTGTCCGGAGCGTTCCGAAGGCCCCAACTGAAAATGACACCTCACCCTTCCTGCAGAACAGGTGCAAGACCTGCAGTCACATCCACACCGCTGACAGTGTATCCAATGTGTGTGCAATGTCCGACCACAGGCCATTATGTGGGGGAAACAGGGCAGAGACTCAGTCAGCGCATGAACTCCCACAGATTCACTATTAACAACAGCAGAACTGATCTGCCAGTGGCCGCACATTTCTCTGGAGAAAATCACTCCATGGAAGATTTACAGGTTACGGTATTAATGAGACATTTTAAGACTCAGAGGGAGAGGAAGGAATGGGAATATAAATGAATGCAAAAATTTAAAACTCTGCAAAATGGGTTAAATATTCATGCCAGCTTCATGTCAAACTATGTGTGAACTGTGAGAGCAACAAATCTCCCCCGATTGCATATAGATAAGAGAAATAATTACTGATCCCTCCTATCACGCCTCACAAGTTTCCAGACTGTTTATTTCTTGACCTGTTGTAAATAGCTGCTCTACTTAAATTGCATTTTGTTATTTTTAAGAATTCTAAGATACTTTGAAGATCCAAGTCTGTTGTGTATAAAAAGTCGGTGTATTTTCAGTTTGTTGTATAACACCATGTCTGATGAAGGGAGCTAGTCCTCTCGAAAGCTCACTATCAAATATACTCAGTTAGCCTCTAAAAGGTATCGCCTGATTTCTTCACTCTTCTAAGACACTGGGTAGAAATATGTTGTGTTTTGTATACAGAAGCCACTAGTTGTAGTGTGATTATCTGAGTAGATCCCGGCTTTATCTGATGACAGAAAACATGAAGGAGCTTTCAAGCTGCTGTGGAGAAAAGGTGTTGTCTTTTGTATACAGAATCCACTAGTTGTAGTTTGATTATTTGAGTGAACATTTCACACGATCCCTTATGCAGGCTCTGTGCTCTGGCTGTGTCTCAGCATTGCTTTGTTTACATTTTCTTCTTAGCAGATAAGGCATGTCCTGGCAAAACCCCTTTAATGTGTGCTATGAACAGTGATGGGAAGATTGAACCCCAGGGCCTGCTTCTAGTCTCTACTTCTAGAGCAGAGGGTCTCAACCTTTTTTTGGCTCCAGCCTCCCCTTTCACTATTGTTCAGGATATCATTCCCCCCACTTCCCAAGTCTAACTAAAAAGGGTACATTCCAAATAATATAATATTGGAAATCTTTGCTTATACTTAGCTTTATAATGGCCCCAATTTCCCCCAGGGAGGATTCTGTTTTGATCTGGAACCTCCATGTGTGGCTCAGTAAAGCGGTGTGAGGCAGATCTCTCTCCTTGCTAGGTGCATATTCTCTATTCTATTAAGGCCATATGCAGCCAAAATCACACCCCTGTTTGCCCACCAATGGCCACTTGAGTTTGCTAGTATTTCTAGAAAATTGGTGCAGCCACTTCTTCATTGATTATCCTCATTCAGTATGGCACTGTCTCTTAATAGATATTACAAGCTGAACTAAAGAGGTAGTGACCTCCTCCCAAGCTCAGCCTTCACAGGTCACCAACTATGGGTATGTTCACATATCATATTTGCCGGGCGTACTTTGGGGTGTAATTGCGCTGCACTGCGCCCAAAATATGCCCCGCAAATAGGGTAATTGATTGTGATGATAACCCAGCCTATTCTCTGGCACACAGTACGCGCCCAAAAAAAGAAGTGACGTCCCTTCTTTCGGGCACTTAGGCATCGTGGAAAGTGAGAGTGAATGGGAGCCGTGCCGGAGCGCTGTTCAAAATACATGCTGGTCAGTGCGTACATTGAACAACAGGTGTATACAGGTACACTCCGCTATACGCGGTGAACGTACCCTATAACTCTACTAGTAGATTCAATGTTCTATCTTTTAATCCGCATCGAGAATTATAGCACCAGTTTTAATACACTGGCTGAAACATACTGGGGCAGATTTAGCAATAGAGTCTGACTTTTAGACAGTGTAAACTTAGACTAGACAGTATTAAAATGTGCCAAATTTATCATAGTATTGATAAATCTGGTGCATGTTAGAACGGTCTAGTCTCAGTTTGTACCTTCTTTAAGTTGGTTTACTTTTACACCAGAATTTGGTTGCACATACTGGCGCTTTTTTTTTTTTGTCGCATTGAAGCCACGCCCCTTTCTGCTAACCACTCCCCCTTTGTCGGACGCGGCGCAGAAGCACCTGAAACTGCCTAAAACTCTTAGTAAATGTGGCGAAAAGCTGTTTTTTGGCGCAAATTGAGCCAGAATTCTGGCGCAACTGCCTTGATAAATCTGCCCCGCTGTGTTTAGGTCTTATTCACATGAAACTTGCAGCTGATTTTGTTGCAGATTGGCCAGCTGATCCTGCAGGATTAGTCCTATTGTGTCTTCTCAGCACATTCATTATAACATTCACTTTTTTTTCTTTCATATGTGGATGGCAGACTTGTCAGTATTGATTTCCTACTGAATCCTGAATGTGTGAACATGACCTTAGAGATGGTAAATACTGTTGTAAAAGGTCAGCTTGGCATGGGGTACTCTATTGCCTGATGCTGTGTGGACTATTCACAGTCTATATGAACTTAGTCTATATGACATTTCTCCAATTATTAGACTCGTATAGTTCAGAAGCCAATGCTATGTAGGTATTAAAGGGAACCTGTCACATAGTTTATGCCCCCCTTGCTGAGGGCAGCACAAGCTAGTGTCAGACCTGCTGTTCCCAGCACTGTGTCCCTTATTCTGTAAGATGCAGCAGTTTTTAGAGCATTTACCCCTTAAATCTTATTCATGAGCAGGTGTTAGCTCCACCCACCAAAGTTAGCTCCACCCACTGACAGTTATTCACATGTTTCTACCTATTCAAAGTAATAGGTTTGTCAGTTGAGGTGGGCGGGGCTAGCCTCAGTTGGGTGGGGTTTGAAAAAAAACTAACACTCCGAAGGACTCTTCGAATGACGCTTCTGGCTGAAAACTGCAGATTTGAGCATTAAATACACGAAAACTCCAAAATAAGGGACACAGCGCTGGAAACAGTATGTCTGACACTACCTTGTTCTGTCCTCAGCAAGGGGGGCATAAACCATGTGACAGGTTCTCTTTAAGTAATAGTAATTTTAAGTAATCGCACGTTCTCTTTATGACAGTGCTTTATATCAGAGGTGATAGGTTTGCCATCTGTGGGGTCACCATGTACTGTCTAGTATAGCGAGGCTTGGGTTTACAGTTTTTGTGTCTCATTGCAGGTGATGGTCTCTGCTGAGTATAGAGCTGGTCTCTAGTGGGACGTGGAGGGAGAATGAACACTGAAGAAGTGGAGTTACTGAGTGACTCCAAGTATAGGAACTATGTAGCGGCAGTGGACAAGGCGCTGAAGAACTTTGAGTATTCCAGTGAATGGGCAGATCTCATATCTGCTCTGGGGAAGCTTAACAAGGTAAGTGTACCTCTTTAAATGTCTTTACTGTTGACCTCCTGTGGGGCGGGCATATATTATTTAGTATGCCAACTGCCAGATGACTTCCCTTTTTTATTTCTTTTATTTTTTTGGTATGATGCTGGTATATTCCACAGCACTGTACATAGACTGGCATTACTTACATTGGTCCCTCTAGCCATTGGGGTCACAGTCTAAATTCTAGAAGAACCACTATGTTTTTGGAGTGTTGGAGGACAAAGGAGTTTCCAGAGTATCCATACAAACATGGGGATGCCATACATGAAGTCTGTATGTTGTACTTGGTCGGATTTACACTTTGGACCCTCGTGACATTACATTTAGCAAATTGTGTTGTATTGCTGAATAGATTGTTTTGGTGTTAGGATTCAATCTGGAGCAGATTTATCAATAGTTTTACAATGCGCCACATGTATCAAAGTGTTGATAAATCTGGGGCAAGTTAGAACTGTCTGGTCTAACTTGACACCTTTTTTTTTTAAAGGGAATCTGTCACGATATTCTTTTCTTCTTAGCCTTTTTATTTTCTGATTGTAGATTCCTCAATTCATCTATATACGATTGTGGGGGCAGCATTCTTGCCTGCACTGCTTTAACAGCAGTCAGAGAGATACTTTACAACAGCTTCATGCACATAGGAGCCAAGACTCACTCTGTCCCATTGACTTCTATAGGAGAGTTTTCTAGGCCCTGTGACCAAGGAATAAGTCCGTGTGCAGGGAGGGGGAGAGGGGGAGCTGTGACTATCTCCTCTTGTGACTGGTGGATCCTGTGTTACCTATACACATTGGTCTCCTTTAAGTTTGACTCTGCTTGTGCTGATAATGAGCAGCTATTGTCAGTGTGATATTTCATGTTATTGTATTAGTCTGTGTACCTGATCTTCTTGGCTTGTACAGTGCCCTGGAATAAACAGCGCTCTAAAATTAATAGCGATAATAATATCAGATGAGCTTGTCTACAGGACATTTTCTGGACCACCAGTACTAAGATTATGGCTCTGATACGTACAGATTTTCATTGTATACATATGTATTTTTTATTTACATTTTCAGATATGTGAAAAAACATGTTTGAAAACAATTCAGTGATTTTTTTATTTTTTTTTTTGTTGTTGCTGCAATTCTATAAAAAAAAAAATAATAATTATCCCATGAGAACAATCACTGTTTATATTGCCCTACAAATAGCAGCTCTGGCTCTAGAGGACTTGGCGCAACCACACTGAATGTGGACATTCTAGATGCCCCTCAGCAACGGGACTGGCAGTCACATTGTTGGGCAGCCTTCCTGTAGTAGTCCTCCCTGGCAAACCCTTTCCATTAATTTATGCTGCTTGCTTTTTTCTTTCTGGTTTAAGCCAATGCCAAGCCATAGTTTGTATCCTTCTCCTCATTTATGTGCACCCATTCACCCACTTCCCTTGACTGGTAATGTTTTGTACATCATTGAAGCAAAGACATAATCATGAAAAGGTAATACAGCTGTATGTAACTGGCTAGATGAGTTTCATGGTTTATGGAAGGGAACCAGGCTAGGAGGGTATTGGTGGAGAGACTATGGGCTTCTTTTATCAAATATGTCTGTGCGTAAGACTATCTTTGTCGCCCATAGCAACCAATCAGAGCTGAGCTTTCATTTTTTAGGGCATGTTCACACAACGGATTTGGCAGCGGGTTCCGACGCGGTTTCCGCGGCCAAAACTGCGGCCAAATCGCGCTTAGTTTATTAACGTGGTTTCCTATTAGAAACCGCGTTAATATTCACATGCCGCGGGTTTGGCTGCAGCTTTGGAGCAGCGGCCTGGCCGCGCATGTGTGAAACTCTCAGTGCAGCGGCCGCGCGGTGTCGCCGTGGGTGATGCGCGGCTGGCCTGCGGCTCGTGGCGGGTTTGCCCCCGGCCTATTAATTTGCATGGGGGCAAACCCTCTCCGCAAGCCACACCCCAAGCCACGCCCCACCCGCGCCAAGCCCTCGCCCAGCGCCATCGCCGCAAACCCGCGTCGGGAGACGCGAGTTTGCGCCGTGGTTAGGACGAGGTTTGGCCGCGGCTGAACCCGTGGCCAAACCCGCCGTGTGAACAGGGCTTATACTGCTCTGGAAAAATGAAAGCTGCGCTCAGATTGGTTGCTATGGACAACAAGGACAGTCTAGGTCTATACAGCACAGGAATTTTTTTTTTTTTCAGTGGATTTCAGTATTTTGAATCCACTGAAATCGACCGTACCCTGTGTTATTTAGACTTCAATAGAAAATCCGTGCTATAGTCTATACAACACACATTTTTTATTGAGGGAATTCAAAAACGAAAACCGTCTGGTGGAATATAGAACATGTTGTATATTCCGTGGGAACGACGTCTGATTCCCACAGCCCCAATGTACTGGGCCACCAGGAATCTGAAATCCGACCGCCAGTTTTTGCCCCCAAAAAAAACAGCGGTTCAGCACAGTGAAAATGCCGTCAGATTTTGGACAGCTTTTTCATTTTGCTGTGTGAATCTAGCCTTACGGGTAGTTTTCATAAAGGAGTATGAAGAATTGATGTATCATGTAATGAACACACTTGGTGATGAATAACTATTTGTTATTGTCACCATATCTCTGAGGGTAGATTCACATGGCTTAATTGGCTTGGAATCCACACCTAAAATCCTTGTTTGTGCGGATTTTAGAAGTGGATTTGATGCTGATTTCAGACTTCATATAGTATGGGAGGATTCGGAGCTGAATCTATCTCAAGAATTGGCATGTCAGGTTTTTTTTTCCATTGGTGAAAATAAATTCATGGTGCAGAAAATCAGCAGTGTGTGCATTGTAATGCAGATCCTCTATTAGAGACCATGTGGATTGCAATCAGATTTGGATGTTGATTCTATGTATAAATCGACCATGTGAATGGACCCTTAGGGCGCGTTCACACGGCAGTGGACAAATACCGCTCGGTTTACGCGGCCGGTATTTGTCCTGTTTTGCGCCCGTCCCCACGGCCGCGGTGGTGGTGGTGGGGGGGGTCTCGGGGAGTGGGCTTTTCTTCGCGATGAGCAGAGAAAAGCCCTCCCATTGAGGTGTTCATATTCCGTCCGGAAACCAGACAGAGGAATGTGCTTGCTCAATGTTTTTTGAGCGGCCGCGGACGGAAAAACCGCCGGGCGGAAAACCCGTGCAGTGGGGACTGCTGCACGGGTTTTCCATAGAGCACAATTGTGCTCATTTTTGGCCGGTTTTTCAGGCGGTCTGAAAAACCGCACACCGGCTGAAAAACCGTCCGAAAACTCGTGCCGTGGGGACAAGCCCTTACTGTTGCCAAAGTGATGGCTAAAACTAACACTGGGCAAGCCAGGAGTGATCATGTCACTGCTTTGCTGGATGTAAAGGCCATATGTTCTTTCCTGTGTCTCTGTGAAATTGGCTCTAGTGTCGCTGTGTGTGTCTTGGAAGCCACAACACTAGTGAACACTGTAGATTATGGAAACCACAATGCTCGGCTGGATACGATCTGTGTCAGCTATTACAGGCAATTGTGGGACCCCTTTGACTTCAAGGGAACCTGTCCAGTTTTTCATGCTTCCTGAACCACGAGCAGCACGAATTAGCTGCAGCAAGACATGGTTTACCTTGAAATGTTTTGGCATTTGAGTTAAGCACCCCATAAAACTGAACCTAGTGCCACAGCCAGAGGAGGCAACGCGTTGGACTTCTTCCAGCCCCATTCAGCTTCACTGGCAAGTCTGTCCCTATATGCAAACAGAGCAGAGACCTGCAGAGTGGAGTGGGGAGAAGATTCACATCGGACATGTCTTCCAGCCGCTGCAGCTTCTTCCCGTACCCGGCTCAGTTCTATGGTGTGTTTTACTGTCAAACAATAGTTTTTCAGGGTAAAACACACCTTTTGTGACGAGGAAACCTGGGGCTATTTCTTGCTAGTTATAGTTTCAGCAGCATGAAATAATTGACAGGTTCCCTTTAAAAGGAATGTGTCATCAAAAAAATGACTTGTTGTTTAACTCACATTTTTATGTTAAACACATTTTTTAGGATTTTTTTTTTTTTTTAATTTCCCATATCACTTTCAGTATTTTTTTTATTGATTCTTAAGTCTTGCAGTTTTCACTTTGGCCACTAAGCCTAATAATTGTCTGACACTTCCTGCTCTGGTTAGAGAGCTTTTCAGCAGCGTGCTCATTATCAGTAGAAGCAGGGTCACACTGAAAGGAGATGCCAATGTGTACAGATAACATAGAATCCACCAGTTACAAGAGGAGATGTCACAGCTCCCCCTCTCCCCTCCCTTCACAGTGAAAACTCTCCTATACAAGTATATGGGACACAATCTGTCTTAAGAAACCTATGTGCATGAAGCTGCTGTAAAGTATCTCTCTGACTGCTGTTAAAGCAGTGCAAGCAAGAATGTCTTCCCCACAATCCATATATAGACGGCCAAATAGAGACATCTACAATCGGGAAATAAAACCGACTGAGAGGAAAAGAATATGGATCAGGGGCTTGATTTAATAAGTAAAAAAAAAAAGAAAATTGTGACAGTGGGGTGGTCTTTATTTTGGTGGGGAAAAATAACACACATTATGACATTAATTCGATATGCTTTAAAAGCCAAAGGAATGGAAGCCCGACCTGCTCACACCGGCCCTAGGCATGGGGGGTGGGGGGAGGTATTTGCTCTTACTTGGAGCACTATGTGCCTTACTTCGTATTTGGGAAGTAACATTCATGGTGACTGAAGGTAGGATTTGCGTTGTACTGGTCGGGCTGGTAATTGTTATGGCTATGCATTGTAAGCTTTGTGGGGATCTTCTCTCATCTCATTCTCCTGAAGTAACACTTCTTTCATGCCACAAAATGAATCTGTAATTAGTGCTTCATGTACAAATGAAGGAGCATACGCTGGTTATCTCCTCTTTTGTCTTCATGGATCACGCTTGCTGCATTCGTATCTTCCTGTTACCCTTAGTGTGAATTGAAAAGGATCACACCACAGTCTCCTGGGTTTCTTTGAGGGAAATGTCTTTCCAGTTCTCTTTAGGTTCAATGTGGGAAAAGCTATGATGATTTTGAATGGTTTTTGTTACTCACTTCTACTACATAATATCGCGCATTGAGAGGCAAAATAGTCAGGAATCATGGATTTCCACAGAGATCCTTTTGTGCCATATCTACTGAGCTGTATCACTCTGATGACACGGAATGCAAATGGTGTATCTCGTCTGTGATAGGTTTTCATAAAATGTTTCTTACCTATAGAAAATAAGTGTTTAGAGGTTTGTGTTCTTTTCCTTGCTTTTAGTCTGCTTATTGGACAAACATTACTTTTCTTTATATAGGCAAAGCCTGAAAGATTGAGGTTTGATTTGTCATATTGGATTAACAGCTCCTTGTGTCTTGCCATGGATATTCTTTTTCTTTTCCTGCACACAATGCTTCTTCTATTAAAGGGACTGTCCACATAATGTTATATTTATTATGTATAATCTAGGAATTCATCTGGGTTTTGTTTTTGTTTTCTTTAAATCTGTATGTATTAAAGATTCTGGTTCTATGCCAGTCACTATCTAGAAAAAAGAAACAGTACAACCCACATTCCTTTCCATACTAATGGCCCCCTAACTGTAAGTGACCACCGCAAAGGTTCATTGGTTTGACCACTTGCAAAGGTATGTATCAACCGCAAAGGTTCATGTGACCACTGCAAAAGGTCATGTGACCACCACAAAGGTCATGTGACCACCGCAAAGGTCATGTGACCACCGCAAAGGTCATGTGACCCTGATTTCCAGGTAAGGGTCTGTCTACACAGCATGGTTTTCTCGTCACATTTTCAGAAGGTTTGCAGATTTGGAAACCGTCTGAAAACCGACAAGAAACCATCCCCATGGACTCGACACTGAACAGATTTTCAGCCGCCGGCGTTCCTGAAAACTTGGGACATGCGCAATCCTCCACCTGGTTTTTATGCGGAAGGTGTGCAAAATCAATGGTTATGGAGGACGGGTGAATCCGCAAACCACGGACAGAATCGTCCCCTAAAACCACTGAAAGATGATAAAATACTGGCCGGATTCTTGACCAGAATCTGACTGGCATTTTGCCACTGCCGTGTGGCCGTAACCTAATAGTGGTTTATTGAGAAGCAGCAGCATCATGTTGTGTCTGTGGAGAAGCCGCTACATGTTTTTCAGTCTCTCATCTTTCTTCTTTGTTGTTTGTTTGGTTTTTGTATTTTTTTCCTACAGTTAACAGTATTAACAATATGACAGCGTCACCTAGAGACCGTTATGCTCGTTGTCGTTATTTTTCAAAGCTACCTTTTTTTTTTTTAGCAGCATTACTTCCTTTCTAGAGACCACAGTTATACGAGTAAATCCAAACCGTGAAGAAGTTGCTGAAATAGCCATATTCATAATACTTATTCTAATTAAGTTACCCCATAGATATCATGTCGCCCTACTGATAGCTGATTGTCCATAGGTCACATGACACATCTGGTGGTTACTTGTCTATACAGTTAGGGAGCCATTTCTGTGCCTTGGAATTTGGGCTGGGGGCGTACTGCATTGGTAAAGAGGAGGTTTAAGGCCGTGTTCACACGGCTTATTCCTGACGGATTTGTGCGCCGTATTGAGCGCACAAATCCGTTGTGAATAAGGGACGGGGGCGGGGCCGGAGCGCGGCGGGGGTGCCGCTCCCGGCCCCACAGACAATGCATTGTTTACGGCGCGTCCGCGCCGTAAATAATGTGCATGTCACTTTCTCCCCCGCGGCGGATTCGCCGAGCGGGGAGGAGCGACGGATTCCACTGTTCTCAATGAGAGCAGTGGATTACCGTAATGACAGGGACAGATTGGAGCCGTACTGCAGCGCAAATCCGGCGCGCAGTACGGCTCCAATACGCGGCAGAATAAGCCATGTGAACGAGGCCTAATAGTACGCCCACACCGCAAGGGTTTTCAGTCTGTCTTTTAGACGATTTGAAAACACCGTCAAGCATCCCTGTAGACATCAATAGAAAATCCGCCCAGTAGTCTACAATGCACATTTTTTCTACTGGGCAGATTTTCACACCGCCGATGTTCAAAAAAACTCGGAACATGCGCAGTCTTTCATTCGGTTTTCCGCCCGCCCCCCCCAACAAAACAAAACAAAACAACATTCAAAAGAGGATAAAATACTCTCAAGATTCTTAAACAGATTCCTACTGGGGTTATACAACTGCCGTGTGACCATACACTAAGGAACTCATGTATTTAAACTGTCTAGGTCTAAAACTCACTTTGTTGCCCATAGCAACCAACCAGAGCACCCCTTTCATTTCATATAGCACTCTGGAAAAATGCTCTGACTGGTTGCTATGGGCAACAAAGTGAGTTTTAGACCTAGACAGTTTTCATACATGTGGCCCTAAGAGTTTTTAATTTGCGTGTATTAGAAAACTGTATAATTGATATTACGTATATAATAAATAAAAAAAAAGGCCATTTAACAGCTACTCCATTGACCGCCATTATAAGGATTGGGGTTGCCTTCCAGCTTAAAAAAAAAATAAAAAATACCCTCTTATATGTTCACCAGTTCTAGGTCCTTTTTGTGGGGTATTTAGATCTTTTTTAAAGTATATCTATTAAAAGTTATGTTTTATTTGGGTTATTATTTTGCTGTGAATTTTTTGCTATGATTTGTTTGTACTATATTTTCTTGGCAGTGCTTTGCCTTCCACCTTCCCATAAAGCCACGTGGTAAATCAGAAAATATTATTTTATTAAAACAATAGTAGATACTTTGAACAAACCATGGTTAGCAAATTAACAAATCGGGGACATCTACACGAAGAGTAACATTCACTCTTCGAATTCTTCTGTTGAAAACCTCATCAACCAAGGCGGTTTTCAACAAGTATTTCATGTGGATTTAGGGTTGTGTGTTTTGTTTTGCTTTTTACTCATGGTTTACAGTCAGAAATTACTCCCATTCATTCCTTTGTGGCTTTGGATGCGGATCCGTGTTAATATCACATATGAATGTTTGGGGCATGTTTTACCCAAGGTTTTTAGCCATCGCCATTGATAGCAATAGTCAATTTCCACCTGATTTCTGCGTGGACCGAAAAATGAACATGTTCAAAGTTTAACGGGGAAAAAACAATTGTCAAAATACGTGTTGTATGAACTACAATGCATATTTTTATTGAAGCCAATGGGAATGGTTTACTTTTGCTTTTAGATGAGTATTTCGAGTCAGAATCCGTGTGGTTTCTGACTCTATATACTAGTCGTGTTGACAGAGCCTAAGTGGGTGGAAACCTGCCTGCAATAACTAAAAACTTATCTTAAGAAAAAATGTAAAGGAAATAATTCAAGGGCAGACTAAGAGGACCATGTAGTCATTTTCTGCCGTCAGTCTTTTATGTCTCTATACAAATCAGGTTATAACACCAACCTCTGTTTTTTACTGTCATTTCAGTATTAGTGTTGAAGCAGTTCTGTAGCTATGGACCTGGATAGGTAAACAGAGCTAGGATAGGGGAGTGCTACCAGTCTAAATATATACTTAATCATAAGGGAATATGAGCAGTAAGCAATGCCGTCTACCTCCTGTTAAATTCAGTCTAGATGAGTATGTATCATTTGGTATTTCACAAGACACACAAGTGATTGGTATAAGATATGCCTTACAATATCTTTCTTGTAAATTGCTGTTATGCAAGTAAAATAACGGTTGTGTACTGTAGACAGGTATTTCAAAATAATGCAAAGTATCAAGGTGTCACTAAAAAGTTAACAATAGGAAAACGACTGGCGCAATGTCTCCATCCAGCATTGCCAGGGGGTGTTCACAGAAAGGCTCTAGAAACCTACGAAATAATCTTCAAAATAATTGGACCAAAGCGCCTGGCAAAAGACCTCTTTCTGTACAGGTAATGGTCTGTTAAGATGCCCAGTGGGTGTGAACGCTATGCCCTTCTAATATCCCATTTATTGTATTTTACATGATTTTTGTCTGTCTTCATTGTAGTGCTGGCCTTTTTCCACTGCTCACAAATGCTGCAATGTCTGTGAAACCGGTGTTACTTAGTCTATATGAAATGTATTACCTACCTCTGGGCAAGACCTTAAAACCTGGCCTGCAAGGGCTGCTGACTGGTATTCTCCCTGGCTTGGAAGAAGGTTCAGAATATTATGACCGGTAAGCCCCTTAAAGGGATTTTGCCATGAAGCGAGTTCCTTACCTTTTATCTGCTCAGGAGAGAATATAAACAAAGCATGCTGAGTCACGGGGAAGAGGGAGGGGGGTGAGCAAAGAGTGCAGGAAGAAGGGAGCGTCTACAATGTTTATTCAAATAATTACATTACAACCAGTGGATTATCTATACAAAAGACACAGCCTCACACACTGCACTTTCTCCCCAGTCCCTTGCAAGCTCCTTCATGTTCCCTGTCATCAGATAAGAAGTGCAAATGCGCAAGCGTGGCCAGATCAGCTCCTGTCAGTGTCCTGGTCATGTCTAATGTAAACTTTCAGGTAACTAAGGGGGATTGAGAAATGCGGTAGCTCTCAGATGCTTCACTTTTTGTAATCGCATATATTTAGAAAAGTGATTAAATACCCACTTTGGAGGATCCCACGTCAACATTACATTGTGGCAAAACTCCTTTAAAATACTGTTTACCACAGTGCTGTAGAATAATGGCTGAAGGAAACCTCCTGCACATGTGAGTGAAATGACAGGCTGTCAGAGAAAGCCATTGGAGACATGACTTTATTTCCCCCACCTTTGTTATTTGCACTCATACAAGTGCTGTATGTAAAGTGATTGGAAAGACAATGTCACTCTTGGTGCCTCCATTGATGCCTGCTATACCATGATCACCTGGTTGCTTGTTATATCACCTAGCTGCTGGGTCTGCAGCCCAAAATAGCCAGGGTATTTCATGGTTAATTTTGTCTCTCCATGCTGCCTATTGATTATGTCATTAGGGCAGCCATGACATATTTATGGTCTGTTCGGGCCATAAATTCCCTGCCGACATCTCCCCTTTTTTTTTTTTTTTCTTTATTACTTTTTATCACAAAGAAGAAATATGGGAATATTTTAGTTCAAGTTTGAAGGGATTATTGCTTAGCTGTATACATATAGGCAAAATCAAATAAAGATTATTACCAAATACATTGCTGTTCTTATTTTGCTTCCTTTTACAGCTAGAGCAGTTCTTATCTCCTGCTTGTGTATACAGATTCCCCTAGGATACTGACCACCCCTCTCTGTTCTAACAGCTCTGGCCAGGATGGTGATGTCACTCCCTGCTGTGTCTAATCAGCAGCACAGGAGCTTGCTTTCTTACTAACAAACTTTAAGGCTATGTCTACATGGCTAATGTATTTTAACGTCACCGTACCGTGGTATTTGGTACAGTTTTACGTAAAAAAAATTAAAAAAAAACATTCTATTTTCGTGCAGCCCAGTATATAGAAGTGTACTAGAATCTGCCGGAACATAGAGCATGTTCTATATTCTGACAGAGGCCGGCGGTTTAGAAATCCAACAATAGAAAATCCGTGCTGTGTAGACTACAGTTCATATTTTCTATTGCTGTCTATGGTCACTGGTTACAGTCAGTTTTTCTTTGGATTTTTAAGCAGATTCAGTATTTAGAATCCACAAAAATCCATTTGCCTTGTAGACATAGCCTAACTCTTTAGAGCTCTGTACCTTTGTCCCCTGCTGTAAAAACAGTTCCATCACTGGTGCCCCTCTATCGGGCTCAGCTAGGAATAACAGGGCTGAAATGTCAGTCACTGCTGTAGAACCACCCACAGCCTGAACAGGAAGGGAGACTGACGCTGGCTGTGAAGAGCAGGCTCTGTGAAATGGCCAAATGCAAGGGTTTGGCAAGGATTTAAGCAAGGGTTAAAGAGGTGAAAGCACCACTGTATTTTCAGGCTCTGGTCTCTTTAGGGTGATGGAATAGTTTATTTATATGGAGATTTTTATTTGTATGGAGATTTTTATTTGGATGTGATATCTGTCTTCTAGAACAAACACTCTTCTGGAGAAAGTGGCTTCAGCAGTGGAGCAGTCTGCCTACTACAGTGCCCTATGGGGCAGTCTCCTCACCAGCCCTGCAGTACGCCTGCCTGGCATCACCTATGTCCTTTCCCATCTGAACAGGAAACTGTCCATGGAAGACCAGCTTTACATCATTGGGAGCGACATTGAGTTAATGGTAAGGCTAGTATAGCTGGTCAGCACATACTAGTTCAGCCCCTGATTTTCCTTTCTGTACCTTTTATAGTTGTGCTATGCACATGATAGGTACATAGATGATTACATGAACGTTATCTGCATGCCATATCGTAGTCATTCTTGCTGAAATGAATTTCTATAACATTTACTTTTTCTTTCTTATTCTGAGAAACCAGATTCCTAATCCTACAATAACATGCACAGTACATGTGCCTCTCTATAAGCTGCACACAGAAAATCAATGTATTTTAAGCATCATTAACATTCTAGTGTAATTCATCACAGTGTCACTAATATATTTTTTTCAATTATCTTTAAAATGACTAGGTTTGGGTCATTTATTGCAATGCTGGTGGTGTGTAACGCAGTGGATGAGATGCTCTCTGTTCTCCATGTATATTAATGAGCCTTTTGCTCTTCACTGTCACACGACTCTTCACTGATTCCCAGCGTTCTCAATTCATCACCGACCAGTGCTTTCTCATCCGATCTGGAAGATTTCAGAACCCTAAAGAACCATCTTGTGCTATTTGTTTGCAGAGCTGAGAATTTATTAAACCTGCATTCATTCTAGAAATGTATTGTCTAGAGCATTGTTAGATTAGTAAATGTTTCTGGCTTGTGGTTGGAATTGGTGTGTAGTATTCAGGAGAGAAGTTGCTACTTACAATACTAGTAGCTTAGATATAGGGTCCAGCAATAAAAGGGCTTTTCTACTATTAACTTTCTCCATTTTTGTAGTGGTTGTAGGATAAATGTTAATATGAAGAACACCCATGATAAGCACATTTTTTATACAAGTAGTGCTGACTACTTGTGTTTTTAATTACCACTATAAAGTGCTAACTAAATCACCCATACAAAAAAAAAAAGTTGAAAGAAATGGCGTAGGTGCACACTGGCTGGCACAATGGATGTAACGTAATGTGGCCTCAGTTCAGATGGGAACCTCTCTCTCTTTCTCTCCTGCTCTATATAATGTGTATATATGAAACTGTGTGTGTGTGTGTGTGTGTGTATATGTGTGTGTGTGTATGTGTGTGTGTGTATGTATATGTTTTATATTTTATATATGTATATATATATGGTTATATATATATATATATATATATATAATATATATATAACCCCGACCCCTGAGAAATTAGGGTGCTACATAAAGCATATATAATATAAGAATATGTGGTGGTGTAGTGATTTATATATATATATATATATATATATATATATATATATATATATATATATATACACACACACACACATTCTTATATATGCTTTATGTAGCACCCAAATTTAACATATATAATATAAGAATGTGTGCATGTACAGGGTGGGCCATTTGTATGGATACACTTAAAATGGAAATGGTTGGTGATATCAACTTCCTGTTTGTGGCACATTAGTATACAGCAGGGAGAAAACTTTTCAAGATGGGTGTTGACCATGGTAGCCATTTTGAAATCAGCCATTTTGCATCCAACTTTATTTTTTCCAATGGGAAGAGGGTCATGTAACACATCAAACTTATTGCGAATTTCAGAAGAAAAATAATGCTGTGCTTGGTTTTAACGTAACTTTATTCTTTCATGAGTTATTTACAAGTTTCTCTTTGTTTACAGCCAATGACATGTTTCAGAGGTTAACACGTGAGGAGCGGATAGAAATTGTGTTATACACAAAAAAAAATCATTGCAAAGTACATAATGCAAATAGTTTAAACTTATATAATTCCACAATTCACATACAGTGCACGTAATGGATGCATACATAATGCCACAGTTTACTCACAATGCACGTTACACTTTTGCAGGGGTGATTGGTGATGTGAAACTGCGATCTCTTGAAATTACATGTGACCAATCAAATTACCACTATTTAGTGGGGTACCTGAAAACATTAATAACCTTGTGGAACAAAACAAAAAAAAAATAGTTTTGGGTGCCTAGACATTTTGACCTTATTCTGGGTATTTATGGGCTGCGGAGTCTGAAAACACCATCCATTTTGTTCTAGCAGCTCTAGTTGAAGATGTTGATTACATGATTATATGTTGTTCTTGTGATTCATTTGTTTAGATATGTAGTAGAAATGAATAGAGTTAAATTTTCTCAAGCACTCGTGTTTTTGTTTGCATGTGTTCTTAAAATATTCTAACATTTGTCTTTTCTGTTTCACATGATTTTCCAACATTTCATTAGTACAATGTTGAGTGACCACTACTTTCAGCAGCATGTACTTGGTATGCTGTTCTATATGCAGTTGTACACACAGCCTGAACTGATAAGACATGTGAGGAGTGTACACTCCCCCCACACACCACCCACTTCCCCTCTGTTCCCAGACAGGAGACTGGGTTATATGGAGCAATGCACACTGCCCTCCTCCTCTCCCCCTGTTAACAGGCAGGAGACTCTATAATACTGTGTTATATGAGGGGATCTGTGACTTAAACAGCCAGTAATTGCCCAGATCATTCACCTTAGAGCTGGGAGATGTGTATACAGCCAGACCACCTTGGTTTCACTATCGATTTTAACAGCTCAGAGGGGAGGAAACACAGAGTGCAGGGGGCGTGGCCGGGATGTTTCCTTTCTGGGGACGTATCCAAACAGGCTGAATGAAATGTCAGCCAGCCAATCACAGTGCAGGGGGCGTGTCTAGGGGATGGGCGGGATCCGGCCAGGGGGCGTGTCCTACCCCGCAGCAGTAACAGACTACAGAGTTACTGAAAAGCTCATATCTGCTCAACCCAGTGCCTGAGATCCTGCTACGCGATTACAAAAGTGCTTATTTTTACTGTCCCCATAATCTGAGACATGATCTTTGCAGCGATAAAACCCTTTAAGGCACCAGAATGACTGTTCCCCAATGTAATAAACTCCAGCCCAGTCCCAGAAGGGCTGCCCTCTCCATTGTATTCATGTTTGTATGCCTAATTATCCCACCTCGCTTTTGTGTTCTATCCTGTTGTTTATTCATGAAGCTGATTTTGTGGTTTGTGACCCAATCGTCTTAGCAGTGCTTGCTCTTATCACTGATTTGTACTTTTTCTTTTTACGCCAACCTTCCTCTTGTGATGTTTTGCAGGTGGAGGCAGTGAGCACCTCTGTGCAGGATTCCAGTGTGCTAGTCCAGAGAAGCACATTAGACCTTATTCTGTTTTGCTTCCCCTTCCACATGAGTCAGGTAACGAACCTTTGGCGTTTTATAATTAAAGGAGGGTTTAAACCGATCAATTATTATTTGATCGGGAATGTTTTCCGCATTTCTGTTGCATTGTTTCCTTATCAGGATTTCAAATATGTGCTTGGAAAGAAAACTTGTAGTACAGGTAATAGCTTGTGCAGCAAATTCATATCCTGACTCTTAAAGAGCAGGAGATAACATATTACTGTACTAAATCGCTGCCAGCATGTTACAGTGCTGGAGCAGAAAAGCACTCAAAACATCATCAGTATCCACGATCTCTTCTCACATTGGTCGTAGTTCTGTCACCAACAAATCCTCCATTGTCCTGTACAATAAAGAAATGTTAAAAATAGATCTGCTCTGCTTATCCCACAGGCTGTCTGCTAGCGTTCCTCCTTCCTAGGCTCCTTTTACCGAGATCTCATTAATCTTCTTACTCCATATGTTGCTATGAGGCCATTTACTCATGTAAAGGGTAGGCTGTGACTGTAGTAAAGGTTAAAGCCTTTAAGCAATGATTTTCCTTCTTCACCAGACTTTTTTTATTTTATTGTGAGAGATATAAAAGTTACTTTATGCAAATAATCTTACTATGTGGTATGTAACGGTCACCCCTAGTGTTTCCTAGAATTTCGTCTTGTGTTCCCCTTCTGAACGTTTCAGTATCTGCATCTTGAATTGTTCCATTAAAACCACAACCCGCAAATCTTCAATTGAGTGGTCTTCTCTGGAGAAATGTGCAGCTACTGGGAGAGCTCTCCTGCTGTCAGCGATAGTAAATCGGTGCAAACTCATTCGCTGATTAACTAGGACATTCATGTGGTATATCTGATTGTGTGTGTGCCGTCATCCTACCATAGGCCTCTTTGTGAGGAAAACAAGGTAGAGACTTAATCGACGAGTTAATGCGCACCAATTTTATAGAAGATGGCCGAGTGCAGTTATGGTTTCAACATACAATTAATATCGCATGTTGAGGTGCCACTGTATAAACATAGTTCAGTGCCTGCTTTAAAATGTCCGCTGTGATTCCATGCATATACTTATGTGTGTATGCTAATATACAGTGTTTCACAAAGTGAATACACCCCTGACATTTTAGTAAATATTGTATTATATCTGTTCATGGGACAACACTGAAGATATGACACTTTGATACAATGTAAACTAGTCAGTGTGCAGTTTCTATAACAGTGTAAATTTGGTGTGCCCTCAAAATAACTCATGGAAATCCCTAAAGAAGCATTTATGCTATCTATCATACATGAAATAACTTTGAGATTCTTAGTTCACATGTTTTTGATCAAAAAATGCTTAAGCCACCCACGAACTTACAACGTGATCTCAGGTCGGGTGGTCCTACGCTATCTTTACCTCTCAATAGAGCCAAATTCAGGCCTCTCATTGGGTCAACCGACCTCCATTATCCAGAGAGAAAGAAATAAAAAAAACACCAACCTTGCAAGCTGCACTCATATAAACAGCCTTTAAAAAGTGGGTGGGTGCAGGAAACCATCCCTTCCTCCCTATATAGATTAAAAGCAATATATACCAAATACAACGTATAGTTCTGCACACAAAAAAAAAAAATTCTGAAAAAACACAATGTGAACCTGGGTGCCACTGGCAGGGTTGCGGAATATATATATATATATATACACGCACACCATTACCAGTGGCACACCACTGCAAAAAGGGCAATACAATACATGGAAATCCCTAAAGAAGCATTTATGCTATCTATCATACATGAAAAAACTTTGAGATTCTTAGTTCACATGTTTTTGATCAAAAAATGCTTAAAGGGGATTTGCCAAGAGACCAGTTACGTACCTCCTGTCAGCACAAGAGCAGGATGTAAACAAATCACGCTGAGTCATGAAGCTGCAGGGGAGAGAGGGTGGGGGCGAGTGAGGAGTGAGGAATCCAAGGGAGCGTCTCAAAACTTAAGTGAAATAATAAACAGTACAACAGTAGATTCTCAAGACAGCCTCAGAGTGCACTCTCTACCCGGTGCCTTAAAAGCTCATTCATTTTGCCGGTCATCAGATCAGAAGTGATTCACGCAACCGCGGCCCGTCAGCTCCTGGGTCTTGACTAGGGAAAGCATTGAGGTAACCAAGGGGGATTGAGCAATGCTGTAGCTCTCAGAGTTTTCACTTTTTGTAATCACATATATTTAGAAAAGTGATTAAATACCCATTTTGGAGGTTCCCACGTCAACATTACATGGTGGCAAAACCCCTTTAAGCCATCCACGAACTTACAACGTGATCTCAGGTCGGGTGGTCCTACGCTATCTTTACCTCTCAATATACAGTAGAACTATATGTTGTATGTGGTATATATTGCTTTTAATCTACATAGGGAGGAAGGGATGCCTCCATTTTGGTTTCCTGCAAAAGTGAAAATGGACATATTGTGCCCAAAGTGTTAATATTTTGTGTGGCCTCCGTTATTTTCCAGCACTGTCTTAAAGGAGTTGACTCCCCTCAGAGTTTCATAGACGCATCCTGTCACTTCCTGGTCAGACTGTAATTAGCATATGAGCTTGTGTATTCAACTCCGTGTTTTCAGTCTGCTAATTTAGTTTAGATTAGCTTTAGAAGCTTCTCTGAAACTGCTAGCAGGAGATTTATCTAAAGTAAACAGCAGTAATTACTAGCTTTTGTCTGAAAGTTCAGATAACACACACTCTCACTCTGGCTGCTGTGGCCTGTGTGATGACATCACTCCCTGCTATCACATAGAACAAACAGCAGGGGAAAAGGAGTAAACAGGTTGGTCACTGGGGGAACCAAATAGAGCCAGTAAGGTGATAAAATCATTTGTAGCTCCTTAACAAAAAAGATGAACAAAGCAATGTATTTGGAAAATGTCTTCATTTAGTGTTTCCTACATTTTGAAAGCTATTCTTTGTAGAGAGACAACCCCTTTAATTCTCTTGAGCATGGAGTTCACTAAGGCTTCAAGGTTGTAGCCACTGGAATCCTCTTCCACACCTCCATGATGAAATCACGGAGATGGTGGATGTTAGAGACCTTGCACCCCTCCAACTTCCGTTTGAGGATGCCCTGTCTGAAGACATTCTTGGCCAGTCCAGCACCTTTACCCTCACTTCTTTTAGCAAGGCAGTGGTTATCTATGGGGTATGTTTGGGGTTGTTATCATGCTGGAATACCACCCTGAGGCCCAGTTTCCGAAGAGAGGAGATAATGGTCTGCTTCAGTATGTCACAGTACATGTTGGCATTCATGGTTCCCTCAGTGAACTATAGCTCCCCCCAGATGGCAGCACTCATGCAGCCCCAAATCATGACACTCCCACTACCATTCTTAACTGTAGGCAAGACACACCTGTCTTTGTACTCCTCACCTGGTTGCCGCCTAACACGCTTGACACCATCTGAACCACATGAATTTATCTTGGTCTCATCAGATCACAGGACATGGTTACAGTAATCCATGTCTGCAGTATATTTACCTTCAGCAAACTGTTTGCCAGCTTTCTTGTGCATCATCTTTAGAAGACACTTCTTTCTGGGACAACAGCCATGCAGACCAATTCGATGCAGTGTGCGGAGATGGTGTGAGCACTGACAGGCTGACTCCCCACCCCTTTAATCTTCAGAAATGCTGGCAGCACTCATATATCTATATCTGGATATTACGCTGAGAACGTGCACTCAACTTCTTTGGTGGACCATGGTGAGTGGAACCTGTCTTGTTAAACCGCTGTATGGTCTTGGCCATCGTGCTGCAGCTCCGTTTCAGAGTGTTTATAATCTTCCTATAGTCTAGCCCATCTTTATGTAGAGCAACAATTCCTTTTTTCAGATCCTCAGGCAGTTCTTTGCCATGAGGTGCCATGAGGTTGAACTTTCAGTGACCAGTATGAGAGAGTGTGAAAGCGATAACGCCACATTTAACGCCTTGTAAGACCTTGTAAAACACGTCACGTGACACCTCACGTGGAAAATCTGCCCATTTTGACTTAGGGGTGTACTCACTTTTGTTGTCAGTGGTTTAGACATTGATGGTTTTGTGTTGCGTTATTTTGAGGACACATCAAATGTGCACTGTTAGGCCCCGTTCACACGGCTTATTTGCTGACAGATTGGCGCCGTATTCCGCGCCGGATTTGCGCTTCAATACGGCGCCAATCCGTCGGAGTCATTACGGTAATCCACTGCTCTCATAGAGAACAGTGGATTCCGTCGCTCCTCCCCGCTCGTCAAATCCGACGCGGGGGGAGAAAGTGACATGCACATTATTTACGGCGCGGACGCACCGTAAACAATGCATTGTCTATGGGGCCGGGAGCGGCGCCCCCGCCGCGCTCCGGCCCCGCCCCCGTCCCGCCCCTTATTCCCGACGGATTTGTGCGCTCAATACGGCGCACAAATCCGTCGGGAATAAGCCGTGTGAACACGGCCTTAGGGCTCGTTCACACGGCTGATTTGGGCACTGATTTCAGCCGTACTGTGCGCCGTATTTGCGCTGCAGTACGGCTGAAATCCGTCCCAGTCATTACGGTAATCCACATTTCTCATAGAGAACTGTGGATTCCATCTCCTCTCCCCGCTAGGCGAATACGCCGGGCGGGGAGAAAGTGGCATGTCAATTATTTACGGCGTGTACGCGCCGTGAATAATGCATGTCTATGGGGCCGGCGAGCTGCCGGCCCCCCAGCCCCCGCTGCACGGCAGCCGGTGTAATTACCTGCCGTCTTCCCTGCCGCATATTGAACGCTGGGTGAAAGAAGTGACATGTCACTTCTTTCCGATGTCTACGCGGCAGAAATAATGAAAGTGAATGGGGCCAGCCAAAATGAAAGTGAACGGCCAGCTCCCCCCTCCGTGCTTTAGAAGAATGCGCTGAACAGCGCGTTGTTCTAAACACACGGCACCTTGCAGCACACACAGGTAGCAGCAAGACACCAAGTGAACATACCCTTATTCAAATATTCTGAAATGGGGTCCATTGGGTTTTTCATCAGGGTTTGTGTATGTTTGACAGGAAAAATAGCAGTGTAGTCTATGGTACGCTTTCTTTCAAAAATGATCAGAAACCCTAATAAAATGGCCAATATACCTGTATGAACAGGGCCTTATAAATAGAAATATAAGAGACCCTTTTGATGCTTCTTGTTTTGTACCTTACTTTTTCCCAGGCAACCCGTACTGACATGATCCGCATTTTGTCAGCTGCTCTTCGTGTGGTCTTACGGAGGGACATGTCATTGAATCGAAGGCTTTATGCCTGGCTGCTAGGTAAGCTGGTGGACTTTTTTTTTTTTTCCAAAATGTAGAATTGCCTCCATTTGACCAAATTGTGGGATTGTAAATTTGGTTGCATGTGTTTGCAACCTGTGTCAGAGCGTTATAGGCAGGGCTGTGGAGTCGGCAAGCCGAAGCCCGACTCCTCAATTTCCCAAACCTCCGACTCCCGACTCCAACTCTGACTCCTGACTCCCTCATACATGGCGCATGTTTAAGTAATAACTTTACTGTAGTAAAATGGTAACATCAGGCTGTTTATCACCTTATGATACAATAATCAAGCTATTTAGGAAGAACAGACACAAGCAAAAGGGTAACAATGTTTTGATCTTTTGAACACTTGTGGGCAGAGTTGAAGAAAAAGCTGTATTTGTATCCAAGTCCAGTCCGCACCAACATTGGGAATGTGTAGAAGAGACCTGGGATCAGATTTTGGTCAAGATATGCTTGAATCTGATTCAGAGCCCAGAAGGATTCAGGCAGTATTGAAAACCAAAAGGTGGATTTCCCAAATACTAACAAAATAATAAAAATTAACACTTTGATTTTTAGGAGCAAAACTATAACTAAGCAGATGCTAAATACTTGCAAGTCAAATTTATGTATAAGATGGGTAAGATGACTGTATATAAAATTACAGTAGCCTCATGTACAAAGCTGTAGTGGATGGAAAGATATGGAGCCTGAAAGTCACAAGTTCAAACCATTGTTACCATTTTGCTTGTCAGTGTAAAATATGTTTATTGGACTTGACTTTAGGACACAAAAAAATTATAAATATGCAAAACACTGCAGGAACATTTGTGAAGTCTCTGAATTTGTTCTGAGAAATCATATTGCCTCCATCAGATCCTGCATACATGACCTCACATCTGATCTCATTATTTCCAGGCTAGAGAACGGCCTCTCTACACTAACTTGAGTTGGGGGCAAAACGATAACCACAGGGGTAACATCTCTAACAATGTCAGGGTATAAAGGAATTGCCTCAGCCACAGACAGTTTTGATGAATGGTTAAACCCTTCTACTTCTTTGAAAACAGGTGAAAAATTTTGCTGAAACCTGTTTGCTCTGGGAGCAGAATCTTTTCTCCTGGGGCAGCGCTTTGCCTGCTCCATGTCATCAATTACACTCCTCATGTGATAAGGCTGAAGATATGGGAGCAGTAGCACTGGCCAGACCCAATTCCTCTTGCTTTTTGCACTGCATCGAACTAAATGGACCAACTTATTGATATTTTGGGAGTCTGAGTCGGTCCCTTTTATGACCACTCCGACTCCTGCAAAATAGCCACCGACTCCACGACTCCGACTCCACAGCCCTGGTTATAGGTACCAGATGGTGTATTGGAAGCATTCGTAGATCTGAGATTTAATATGGAGAGGGAGGAGCTACATTATGAGATTCCAGATGTCAAATATTGTTTTGGACCTAGATTCCTTGGATAATGAGCCATGGACCCAATCAATTCGTAAAAAAATAAAATTTAATTTCTCTCTGAATAGATGTTTGGTTAATTTGCTGTAATATAGTTCTCTGCACCGCTGTGGATGTACAAGAGATCAGTCTTTTCTGTAGTAGGGAGGCTCCACGGCTTTCCGAGTGGTGTACTCCAAATAGGGCCCAGGTTGGGGGATCAGTGTTATATGATAGGGTAAATCAGGGCCGGACTGGGAATAAAAATCCGCCCTGGCACTAAGCCCCCACCAGCCCACATACAATATCCACTTACAAAATTCCCCTTGTTCTCGCACCTCGCCACTTTCTAAAATAAACTACACCATGAGGTGCTTTCACACGGAGCGTTTTTGGTGCATTTATGTGTTTTGGTGCGTTTTTGTGCAGAAAGGCAGAGCAGTTAATGCTGTACATTTCTGCACAAAAAAAAAAAAAACGCATCAAAAAATGCACCAAAACCGCTCCGTGTGAGAGCTCCCTACATACAAGCAAGAAAGAAAGTGGTGCAGAGAAACCCCTCATCACAGAGTCAGGTGTGCACTTGCTTTACAATCCGGGACAAGCCCACACTGACACTACATAAGCACCAACATAACCTACAACCCCACCAATCACATCACCAGTAGTCAGGTCACCATCACATGAATACAGCACTGACTCAACACAGAAGTAAACTTACCCCTGACAGCAGGGACTCACAGGAGACATCATCATGATGGGAGTTGTTCTCTTCTCCTTTTCTTCTTCTGGCCCAAACCTCCATGACATCTTCTCTGATGAGTCGTTCCCTTCCATTTCTTTCTCTGTCCGGTACAGCATGCAATGTCTTCTTCTAGTGGCCACTACTCGTCCCTGTAGAATTTACCACAAATACATCTTAGACTCCTCTCTCTTCCAGCACTTTCCTATCAATTCCCCAAACAGCGTATGTTAGACCCGAAAAATTAGAAATTAAAAAATGTCAGATAAAAATAATGAAGTGACCCTCATTAGCTAGATAAAAATGGCCTTCCTCCATTAATTTGGTAGGTAGACAGGGCCTACCCCAGTAACTAGCCAGGTTAGCTGGAGCTGTCCCCAGTAATCAGCCATGTAGGGCCAGGGGCAGTAATTAGCAGTCAGGGCCAGTAAGTAGGCAGGCAGGGGCAGTCTATAGCCTGGCAGGGCATCATATAGGTGGGCAGTCTATAGCCAGGCAGGGCATTATATAGGTAGGCAGGGGCAGTCTATAGCCAGGCAGGGGCAGTCTATAGCCAGGCAGGGGCAGTCTATAGCCAGACAGGGGCAGTCTATAGCCAGGCAGGGGCAGTCTATAGCCTGGCAGGGGCATTATATAGCCAGGCAGGGGCAGTCTATAGCCAGGCAGGGGCAGTCTATAGCGAGGCAGGACCAGTCTATAGCGAGGCAGGACCAGGGGGGTATAGAGAGGGCCAGGCAGGACCAGGGGGGTATAAAGAGGGCCAGGGGGGTATAGAGAGGGCCAGGCAGGGCCAGGGGGGTATAGAGAGGGCCAGGCAGGGCCAGGGGGGTATACAGAGGGCCAGGCAGGGCCGGGGGGGTATACAGAGGGCCAGGCAGGGCCGGGGGGGTATACAGAGGGCCAGGCAGGGCCGGGGGGGTATACAGAGGGCCAGGCAGGGCCAGGGGGGGGTTTTACAGAGGGCCAGGCAGGGCCAGGGGGGTATACAGAGGGCCAGGCTGGGCCAGGGGGGTATACAGAGGGCCAGGCTGGGCCAGGGGGGTATACAGAGGGCCAGGCTGGGCCAGGGGGGTATACAGAGGGCCAGGCAGGGCCAGGGGGTATATAGCGCCAGGCAGGGCCAGAGGGGTATACAGAGGGCCAGGGGGGTATACAGAGGGCCAGGCAGGGCCAGGGGGTATACAGAGGGCCAGGCAGGGCCAGGGGGGTATACAGAGGGCCAGGCAGGGCCAGGGGGGTATATAGCACCAGCCAGGGCCACGGGGGTATACAGAGGGCCAGGGGGGTAAACAGAGGGCCAGGAAGGGCCAGGGGGGAATACAGAGGGCCAGGCAGGGCCAGGGGGGTATACAGAGGGCCAGGCAGGTCCAGGGGGGTATCGAGCGCCAGGCCGGGCCAGGGGGGTATACAGAGGGCCAGAGGGGTATACAGAGGGCCAGGCAGGGCCAGGGGGATATACAGAGGGCCAGGCAGGGCCAGGGAGGTATATAGCGCCAGGCAGGGCCAGGGGGGTATATAGCGCCAGGCAGGGCCAGGGGGGTATACAGAGGGCCAGGGGGTATACAGAGGGCCAGGCAGGGCCAGGGGGTATATAGCGCCAGGCAGGGCCAGGGGGGTATATAGCCAGGCAGGGGCAGTAAGTAGTTTAAAAAATAATAAAGAACTTACTTACCTGATGTCTTTCCCTCCTCTTCTCCAAGTCCGTCCGGAGCGGCCGCTCACTCCCGGGTGCGGGCCGCGGAACAGGCGCGCGATGACATCATCACATCGTGCGCCTGCCCCGTGGCCTCCTGGGAGCTGAACAGACGAGATCAATAGATCCCAGATGTTCAGCCTCGGCTGCTGCCCGCACCGCGCGGTGCAGGCGGCGGCCATGATGGCTGCATGGTTGGGTCAGTGACCCGGCCGTGCAGCGAGGGGGGCCTCTCGGCCCCCTGGCACAGGGGTCCGGTCGAATATGCGACCATTGCGGCCCCTGTGCGTGCGCCGGCACTCGCCGCCCGCCTGGGGGGGGGGAAACACCGGCCCCCTCGGCGGGCGCTCCGAGCCGGCCCTGCGGCCCGGACCCCAGCGGCCCGCTGGGCAAGTGCGCGGTTTGCCCTATGGCCAGTCCGGGCCTGGGGTAAATGCATATTTGCAAACAATATAATTCTTTTGCTGATGGTCTTCTTACTTACCCTGTAGATACGCAGCAGTAAACAATGTGTGTTACCACTTTAAGTTTTACAGACAGGTTTTTATCTTGGTACCTCTATTGGACAATGGTAACATTGATTTGAAAGGTACTTATTTGGAATCTCTGATTAAAAGATTAAAGATCATATTAAATCAATTAAGCTTCTTAATACAGTAGTAAGCGGCTGACTTGTACAAGGCCATTAGGAGAACACAATACCATAGTGCAACAAGGAATAGTTTGGTGTAACTGATACAGACCAAGCAGTCTTGTCTTGTATAAACGTTCAGTTTTATTTTAAAGTGGTCAGTCCTAACTCCGACCAGCACTTCCACTGCTGTTTACTTCCAAGGAAAGCAAAAGAGTAGTACAGAAAATATTCAACCTGTAAGGTCTTTGCTTTCTAAGATTGTGGATTTCTTCTAAGGGCTTGTCCCCACTGCACGGGTCTTCAGGCGGTTTTCGGTTTTGAAAAGCGTCTGCAAACCGGTTGAAAACTTTTTACATAGGCCTCTATGGAAAACCCGCGCAGCAGTCCCCACTGCACGGGTTTTCCGCCCGGCGATTTTTTTTTCAGACCGCCAGCCACCCGAAAAATATAGAACATGTTCATTCTTCCGACCGGTTTTCGGACGGAAGATGAATAGGTCTATGTGAAGGGGGAGGGCTTTTCTCTGTTAACCGTTGAGAAAAGCAGTCTCCCCGGCGGCCATGTGCACGGCACGAAAACAGTTCAAATACCGGTCAGTTTATCCGACCTGTGCCGTGTAAACGGCCCCTAAGGGTTCCAAAAGTGTAAAATAATGTTGTGGGACCTGCTATGAAATGCATCATTTCTGCAGCCATCCTAATACTGGCATGCCACATTTAGTGACTCCATAACCGTCTAATTTATTTCCTATGTTTGTGGTTAGGTTACTAGAGTTTTTGTGAATGATTTATAACAACTGATTATGTTTAATTTCAAGTGAGGTTCCTTTCTTATTGTTTTCTCATCAGTATCATTGGGTGCACAGCCCCTTGGATATAGGCCCTTGCCCTAGGAGGCTGACACTAGGCACAGGCACTTTGGTTGCCACCGCGGCCCTGCGCTGCGTTCCCTGTGCATCGTTCGCTACCCATGCAGCCTTGTTTATGATTCTTTGTTTCCATTCCTTGGATGTATAATGGTAGTACTCACCTCGTCGTAGTGCAGTGTGCGGTAACACCACAATGATACTGCACACGGCTGCTTCACACGCCATTACCCCGTACTTAGATGACCTTCTAGTGAAGGCCCCTATGTGAAGCCCCAACCTGAACAGGCACAGGATCACCCTGGACACCTTAATACGCTTCGGGTGGATTGTCAACAATGACAAATTGTTCCTTGTCCTGTTCCAACAGGTGGAGTTCCTCGGCATGATTTTCGACAAACAGCTAGCCAGAGTCTATCTTTTGCAATTAAAGATCCAGCTTTTATGGTCAGGCATTTCAATTCTTCGCAAATGCCACCCGTGTAATCTTCGCACCTACATGCGATTTCTGGGCAGGATGGTTGCAACTTTCAAAACCGTGCCGTCTGCACAGTTCCATTCTTTCCTCCTCCAACGTTTCATTCTCGCTCGCTGGGACGGCTCTCTGTTTTTCCTAGACAAAGAGATTCTTCTTCCATCTCGAGTTCGTGTTGTCCTCAACTCGTGGCTGTTGTCTCTTGCTCTACTTCAGGGAATGTTATTTCTTCATCCAAATCTGAATCACCACGGATGCCAGCACCTTGGGTTGGGGACCTGTCCTTGGTTCTTGGATGACTCCGGGTCTGTGGTCCCCCTGGAAATCTGTCCTGCAGATCAATGTCCTGGAGCTCCTGCTTTGGTTCACTCTCCTTCAGGGTCACCCAGTACCTGAATAGTCTAAATGCACCAGGAGCCGTGCTGCCTACCTGGAGGCTTCAAGGATCTTCCACTGGGCAGAACTCTCAGTTCTGTCCCTGTCAGCTTTATACATTCCAGGAGTGGAGGACCGGATCACCAACCTCCTTAGAGGACCTCAGTGTATCCTGGGGAATGGTCACTTCTGCCAGAAGCATTTCATCTTTTTTGTCGAAAGGGGAGCACTCCAGATGTGGATCTGTTTGCGTCCCACCTCAACCACCAGCTCCTGAATTATGTGTCCAGGTCCCAAGACCCTCTGGCTCCTGTCTATGCTAGTCCTTCCATGGAGTTAGTTTGCACTATGTTATTTCAGAAGCCCACAAGTCTTAAAGTAAACCTCTTCCATTCCGGGTCACCACTTATTCCATTTGTGCGGTCGGGGCCTCCCGGTCGGTTCGGCATCATGCCTCAGCTTTCCGGGTTTGCAAGGCTGATACCTGGGCCCCTCTTCACACTTTCCAAAATTCTACCAAATTCATACCCTGGCCTCAGCCGACACAAGCTTGGGTAAGGGGGTATTTCAAGTAGCTGGTGTTAGCTAACTTACACCGCTGCCGTTTTTTCTTTCTTATTTTTCTCCCACCCTCTGGGACTATTTTAGGACATCCCAAGGTGCTGTGTCCTCCGTTATATTTACAAGAAAATTGGATTTTTGTACTTGGCGTAAAATCCCTTTTTTGTGTGATTTATTGGGAGACAGAGATCGCTCCCTTTTTTCTTATTCTATTCCGGTTCCTATTTCTGATGTTCTCTTCCTGGAATCTGACTTTGGTTCATCCTTCGTACTACTGCTTTTGCACCAACTGAGTAGCCTAGCATTGGTAGAAAGGGTATGGGCCTCCTGAGCAGAGCCAACACTTTTGGTTTACACCTACCGTAAGTCTCCTAGGGCAAGGGCCTATATCCAAGGTGCGTTGTCCCCCATTGAATTAGAGAAGAAAGGGATTTTACGGTAAGTATAAAAATTCTATTTTTTTATTCTTATTAAATATTACTGTTCTTATTAACACTGTAATAAACTAGTTTTAAGCCCTTTCTCTCCCAGGAAGTCCCAGTTAGTGTTAAGTTGCTTGACTTGATGTCTTTGAGAGGATATCAAACGGTCACCATGCACATAAGCAGAGGAGATTCATAATGATCATGAGTTTAGAAAGCTTTATATACAAGCCCTCTGTTAATGAATGTTGTTGTGCTATCTCTTATGCTGTCACTTTGGGGGACCACATTTCTGGTGAGTTACCAGTGATTCTACATGTTCTGTTCTCAACATATTAGTTGATGCACTGTGATCTTATATTGAATTGCATATTTTTTTTTTCTAGGATTTGATAACAATGGGATCATTATAGGACCAAGGAGTACAAGACAAAGTAATCCAGAGGAACATGCTTCATACTACTTCAATACATTCTCTAAAGATCTCTTAGTACAGGTAGGTTTTTGTTAGACACCAAAAAAAAAGCATGAACTGGAAAATATTAACAAAGTGTGACGTCTAAAATTGTGTACATATGTGTTCAGAACTAAAACAGATGTCCTGCCAAATTCATTTGTATGATTGATCCTGACAGATCCCGTTAGTTTATAGTGAGGACTGTGGTGTTGTCATCGCTTTTTGCTGCAATGTTTTTCAAATAGGCAATATTGTATTGGGATATATTAGTGTTAGGCTATGTTCACACAGCATAATTGCGGTGCATACAGTATGGCCACAACTACGTTGGGTAATTTGGGAGTCGCGCTAATACGTGCATACGCCTGCGGTGCAGGGGGGGGGGGCAGCAGCCCGCCGGCCCCATTGACAGTCATTACTTGCGGCACGTATTCGCCGCAAGTAATTGACATGTCCCTTATCGCTCCACACATACAATACGATTGTATTGTACGAGCGTGGAGAGGAGGCATCATCCATAGTTCTCCATGAGAACTATCGATTACCGTAATTTCGGCGCGCATCTTGCTCGTATTGAAGCGCAAATACGCTGCGAAAAAATTTGCCCATGTGAAAATACCCTTAATACCCTCGCTTTGTCCATGGGTAAGTGTGCCTTCTCCTAACATGTAGCTTAACGTTTAAATTAAAGCGAAACGGTCAGGTGGTTTCTGCTACTCTGAGAGCAAGATGTGATAGAGGAAGATAAGCTAAATTCTGTGATATACAGGTTTATGTGAATTTAAAGCAAGATTTGAGCAAAGCCAAAAGAAAAACCTGTAAACGAGGGTTTTGTTACCCCCCTCCAAACATACAGGATCAAAATTTGCTCTGTAAAAAATACTGATGCTGTTAATTTTTGTAAAATCATTGTTGTTGGTGGGGTCGTAGGCCCATTTTTAAAAAGGGTTTTCCACTTCGTTGTTTCCTTATCACTTGCATTTACCTCACCTCACTTGCCCCTCAGCGATTGCATTCTAGACTCTGTAACTGGCTAAGCCATTACACTGGTAAGTGCAGGAGATCTAATCTTCAGTAAAAACAAGGCACATGTGCTGTAAAGGAAAAAAAGTTATCGTAATTTGCTAGAGATAAAGTTTCCTCTGACGCTCTTCCACCGGGGGGGTGATTGCACTCTTACTCTCTCAGCAATCAATAACAAAGGGGTTTATTTTGGCAACCAGATAACCATAGAAACTTGTGTGCACTCAAAAGCACATGAAATGTCTCTTAGCTCATGACTAAAGTAAAATCTATTGACCATTGTATTTAGAAGAAGTCTTCATTTAACTATCCCTTTTATGTTGAAAGCTATCTTTGTAGTGAGAAAACCCCTTTAAGGAGTTCTATCAGTATGTTTTTTCCCTTTTTTTATTTAGAAATACTGCTCTAAAAAACCTATAACTCTATATTAAAAAAAAACTTTACTCTCTCCCTCTACATTAACCCTATCAGTGGGGAAAAAAAATTTTTGCCAGCCACCAATTGTGCACGTTTCCCCCCTTAAAAAGATGAAAGAGGCCTGTAAATTTACATCATAGGTAGACCCCAACTATAGAACAAAATGAGAAAACAAATTTCCCGAAATCCATTTTTATTTGGGTTTTTTTGCAAAAATGGGGGAAAAAAAAGTATTTGGGGGACCCACAACAAGCAAGATTTCTTCTTTCACAACCCTGTTAATTCTTTTTTAAGGCTCCTCGTCCCTTTACCATTACCTGTAGTAATGGGACCTATTTGAACTTTTCAGTAAAAAAGCACCCGTCCACAGCCCAACCCGTCACATCCAAACTCCCTATGGAAAGCCAAAGAGCTTTTTGAAAAGGACACCAAAAAACAAAATTGTAGCCCCCCACCAGGGGGGAAACTGAATCTGCAATAGGCAAAAGTTGGTGTGAAGAAATCAAAGGGGAGCAATAATTAAAAAATTTAAAAAATACAAGACCCCTGAAAAACTCCCCCCCTTGGGACACACGCAAGATTCCCCCCCTGGGGTCCGTGTCACAAAAAATGGGGGGAGCAAAATCCAAACCCCCAAGGGGGGGAAACTGTGAATGCCCGCAGAGAACAAAAAGAGTGTTTCCCGGCTGAAGCCTGAACGCGGGAAACTCGGGGCTACCCCCAGGCTTAGAGAATCAAAAAACCCCAAGTGTTTTTTTTATATATTCTTTAAAAGCTATTTACGGTTTTGCCACCTTTTGCATTATACCCGCCGTGTTATTACCCCCAGACAACGTGCAGACTGCCTGACAGAGCAGAGAAAACTTAAAAACGCTCTAGGTCTAAGCCCGAACGCTGAATATACATGAATTTCTCCCGGCAAAATAAAAACCAATTTGTTGAAATTTCCCCACAAGAATAATTTTTCACTTTGCATTCAGTTTGTTTTAAAATTTGCTACTAATTTAAATGAGAAACCCCTTTTTAAAAAAAAATTCCAAACATTTGGGGTAACCTCATATAGAACCAATGTAACCAAAAGGCTCCACTTTAACACAATGGGCCCCCCCAGGGTCAGACCGCTGCCCCCCGGGGGGCCCCCTCTTAAGCCCCTAACAGTCTGCCCCCCCTGACGTTTGCTGGGGCTTTGGATGACCAGGATATTGGGGGGAATGTCCCCTATGGGCAGATGAAACCCCCAAGGTAGAACTTTGGTTAGAACACAAAAATCCTCATGTTTGGAGGAGAGAGAAGTGCTGAGTTTCTTAAAAACGAAAACCATACCTACTGTGAAGTTTGGGGGTGGCAACATCATGTTTTAGGCTGTTTCTCTGCAAAGGGACCAGGACGACTGTTCTGTGTACATGAAAGAATGAATTGGGCCATGTATCATGAGATGAGATTTTGAGTGCAAACCTCCTTCCATCTGCAAGGGCATTGGAGATGAAACTTGCTGAGTTCTTTCAGCATGACAATTATCCCAAGCACACCACCACCAGTGCACAAAGAGTGGACTTTGTAAGAAAGCACTTTCAAGTTCCTGGTGTGGCCTAGCCAGTCTCCCAGATCTCAACCCATAGAAAATCCTTTAGAGGAGTTGAAAGGCCATGTTGCCCAGCGACAGCCCCAAAACATCACTGCTCTAGAGGAGACCTGCAAGGAGAATGTCCACCTTGTGAAGACTTACAGAAAAACGTTTGACCTCTGTCATTGCCAAACAAGGATATTAACAAAGTATTGAGATGAAATTTTGTTATTGAAAAAATACTTTTTTCCCCATAATTTGCAAAAATAAATTTTTCCCGAATCGACAAATCAGTTTTCGGGATTTGTTTTCCATTTTGTCCTCTAGTTGGGGTTTTACTTATGATGTAAATTTTACGGCCTCTCATATTTTTAAGTGGGAGAACTTGCAAAATTGGGGGCTGCAAATACTTTTTTTCCCATTTTATTTTAACGGAGCCCGTCCTCTCCCTATATATAACCCTATAAAAACCAAGTCAGCTTTCTTCCTCTACATATAACCTATATATCACAGAGTCAGCTTCTCTCCCTCTATCATAAAAACCCTAAAATCACGGGGAATCAGCTTTTTCCATCATATAACCCTTATATACGGGCTCATCTCTTCCCCTTTGTCATATTTATATATAAAACAGAGCTCACTTCTCTTCTCTTCTTTAAAAACCCATATATCACAAACTCCCTTTCCCCCCTCTATTACATCCTGCTCTTAAATACTAGTTTAAATATATCAGAGTGGTTTCCTTTCTTAAAAAAAAAAAAAATCTTAATTGGGTGCACTTTTTGACTGTTGTTTATTTTTCTGCCTTTGATGTCTTGAAGTATTTGTTATATCAGTTAAAATCGTTCAAAATAAAAATTCTGTAAAATGAGAAATATATTGCAGCATGTCTTAACTTCTTTTGCTTTTTTTTTTTTTTTTTTTAAGGCAATGGTGGGAATTTTACAAGGGAAAGAACTAAACAGAGAGAATTCACAAATGCAAGATTTGAAGCCCTTTCGCATACTCATTAGTTTATTGGACAAACCTGAACTTGGTATGATTAGGATTTTTTTTTCATAATAGACTATAAACGTTTGTGATGGTGATTACATTATATAACGGCTTCCTGTTTTTGGGGTGGTTATGTGGTCGATACTTTACTTTTAATAAAGCTTTTTATGGCAGGATTAAGGAAAAGCCTTATTATTCAGTATTACTTACCTGTACACTTTGAGGGAAGAAAGCTTTAGGATAATGCATGTCTTTTCATGTGGCATTCCAGAATAAGCTGGCAGCTGTAATAACACTATTTCTGGCCTTTATTCTTTTCCTGCAAATTTTGGGCAATTCCCCCCTCATAGGTGCCCGAGTACAAAAATTTTTGCTATGGTTTTTTAAGGGCCTGGAAAATTTTTAAAAATCACGTTCTAACAAATTAAGCAAAAACGAAAATTTTTTATTTTTTAAATAATATAAAATTTTATATATATATATATATTATATATATATATATTTTAAAAATATAATATATATAAAAAAATAAAATTTTATCTTTTTAAAACCCAGGAATTTTTCTTTGAGTTTTGGTTTTCCAAGGGGGTTTTGTTTCCCCTTTTTTGTCAGCAGGGTGGCCCCTCTCCTCCCGGGGCGTGCCCCTGCCCTCATGAAGCCCTTTTGTACTATTTTTCTAAAAAAGGGGGGTGCAGAAGGATGCTGGATTAAAGTCTGTAGCCCCCTCCTGTTATGTCTGAGCCTTCGGCTCCACAAGCTCCACAAGCACCTGTTATATCTCTTATCAACAAATTACACTGAAAGCCAGAGCTTTCATTCTATGGTGTTCACCCAAATTGTACTGACAACGGGCAGAGCCCTTTTTATCAAAAAGGACAAAACCTTTCAAGTAAAGACCGCTTCTTCAGTGGCATGTGAGTAAAATGGGGGGAGAAGCCTCAGCTTTGAGAAAGCCCTGCTAACCCTGTAATATTTGGCCCTGGTGAAATGATAGAGTGTTGGCTTTCGGGAAGGGGTTTGGAGTTCTAGTCCCTCAAGAGTTTTTTTTTTCCCCCCCCCCAAAATTCACACAAGTAAGACCTAAAATATATTTTGTAAATCTCTATAATATTATATACAAAAAAACCCCCCTATACCCCATATCATTTCTCTCCCCGGAATAATGCTTGTATCACATATGTTGGAAAGTGCTTGGTTGCTAGTGAGGATGGAACTGTATGGGGGAGCTTTGTGTGTGTGTATATAAATAAATTATATGTTCACACATAATTTTCATATCTTTACATATGTGTACAATTTATAAAAAGAAAAAAAAAATACGGGGGCTTAATCCCAAACCTCTGTTTCAGGGCTGTCCCCTAAGCACTGCCACCAAGCAGCTTATACGACAGTGTTGAATCCTTAGTTATACACAAAGATGATGAGTCATAAGGAGGCGGGGGCTTTGATTCATCTGGGAACAAACGCCTTTTTTTCCAAGTGAGCTTTAGGACTGGACCTGTGGGGGGTAAATCAATTTTGGGCAAAAGCCTTTAAAAACAGCCACATTCCCCAGTCATCACCCTAAGCGGGAGATATACATAGGGCAGCAGACCTTTGGGTTTTCACTATCGATTTTAACAGTCAAGGGAGAAAAACACAGGTGTGCAACGCCAACCCCAAGCGCGGGGGGCCCTTCTAGGGGCGATCCAAAACGGCTAAATGAAATGTAGCCAGGCCAATCCAGGGGGGGGGCTGTTAGGGAATGACCAGGGGGCGTTCCGCCCAAAAAGGAAAAAGAAAAACAGAATAAGTTTTTAAGAGAAGCTGATTCTGCAAAACCCCAAAGGACGAGGTAATAAACCCCAAATTAAAAAGGCTTATTTTTTACTGTCCCCATAATCTGAGAATGATTTTTGAAACGTTAAAACCCCTTTTAAAACCTCGAACACCTATTTAAAACCGGGTTTCTAACCTTCAATTTGTCCCTTTCAAAAATTGTAAAGGAATAACTCCTTTTTATTTAAGTCTGGTAGAACCCCACCTTTTGGCAGGGAAACCCTTTTACGTGATTTGTTAACCCCAAAAAAAGGAATCCAAAACGTCTTAGGGCATCATCCCAAAGAAGCCTCTTCCCCTGATGAAGCAGTTAGCTGGTGAAACATGGGGGGGGTCAGGCCATTACTTTTTTTAATTTGTGTTTTTTCACTCTTCACTGTGTTACCCGCTGAGAGGGTCTTACAAGGAAAACCTTTATTTCATGCCCCTAAATTGGGGATGATCCCCAAGAAAGTTTTTTTGGATTTTTTTTGGGATTAGAAAATCACTTTTTTATTAGGTTTTTCCCTGCTAAAAGGGGGTGTTCCCCCAGCTTGATAATAGAAAAGGATTATTACTTCACAATTAAAAAGGGACAAATTGAAGGAAAATCGGGTTTTTAAAATAGTGTTTATTGGGGTTTAAATATTATAATAATAAAAGTTACGTTTTTAGGTTTTATAGATAGAGAACTGATAGTTTGTTTGCCTAGGGAAAATAGTAAATATAGTTATTAAAAAGTCACTCTTTGTTTCTTATTATTCCATTTTTTTTAGAATTTTTTGTTATATGTTCATTACAAGCACACAGAGAAAGATGATTGGCTTTCTGCCTCTGTCTCTTAGGGGTAGGGCCCCCAAAAACCTAGGATAAAAAAAAAAAAGTTGACTGTTTTTTGCCCAGGCACGACCCCAGTTTTGTCCATTTTGCGCAAAAAACCCCAACGGTTGCTTTTTTTTTTCACCCGTCAATTGAATTTGGGGAAACCACGGAAAGCGGCAGGCACGGCTTTTTTTTTAAAACCCGCGGCCAAAAAAAACATAAAAAATTAAAAAAAAAACATCCCGTTAGACTACAGGGCGTTTTTTTCTTTTAAAGCTATGGGGTGCCTGAATGATCGTTTTTCGGGTTTTTCAATCCTCAACCGGGGAAAAATGATATTTTTGTTGCTGGTTTTTCACATAGCCTTATACACCGGATTAGCATTAAAAACATTCTACAACAATAATGATTTGTGTTAAGGCTATGTTCACACGGCTTATTCTGGGATGTATTTCAGCCCTCATAGAGAACTATGGATTACGTCTCCTCTCCCCGCTCGCACACTACGGTGAGCGGGGGAGAAGTGCATGTAATTTTTCATGGCGATAGCGCCATGAAAAAATGTCTACGCCGACCCCGCCACGCCCCCCTAAACCCCGGCTAAATTTGGGGGCGTAATACGTCCGCAATTAAGCCGGGAACATAGCCCCTTTTGTTTAGTCCCAAAGAAAAGAGACCAAACCCTTACTAGAAGCAGCAAGGGGGGACATCTGTGTCTGTGCCTCTCCGCAATTGCTCCCTCCTCTTCCTCTCTATTGAATCTATAGTCATGCTATAGCACATAGTATTAAGTCACTTTTCCTACCAAAGCCAACAGATTCTGTAAGTAAACAAGTCCTAATCGGGAATGCACAAAATTTCCTTTTCTTTCGAAAATTTTTGCAGGGGGTTTTTTAAAAACTTGATTTTTCATTGATTATTACATGTTTCGGATTGTATCATTGGTTTACAGTTGTATGGTTGTATTGGTGCCAGGGCCTGCAATTCTGGAGGACGTGTTAATCGAAGTATTCAGAACGTTATATACACAGTGCAAAGCAGAGCTGGACCTTCAAACACAAGCTCCTTTCAGCAAGGATCCTGCACAGCTAAGCAGGTAACTGATATTGGTCAGGATTGATATAGTTCTGTGTAAACAGTGAGTTTCAAATTGCTTTATTATACTCTATCCTCATCGGAGTCAAATGACTTGGAAATTCTAGGCTACTATTAATCGACAAACTTCCAAGTGCCCCTACAGGCCAGGCGTAAAAATGCAGCAGCACCTATTAAGTGGCCTTCCAAGCTCCTGAGTGTACATTTTGTTTGTAATTTAAAATAATGATACTTATGTATTTTTTTTTTCCGTTAAGTAAACTCGGGGGAAAAAAGAAACTGAGAGCTATTAAAACACCAAAACCTTTTTTTTAAAATCTTTTAGCCCTATTTCTTGGGGATTTCTTGCCCCTTGGTTTTTTAAGAATGCTGCAGGTAAATACAAGTCTTTATTGACTACAAACTTGGTACTTTATTTAGCTTTTTTATTTAATATCTATCAGGCTGTATAAATGATTTATTACAGTGTAAGTAAACATTTGTTAAAACCGCACTGACAAATCTTTTCCAATTCAGCAGTGGTGCTGAAATACTATTGATATTTTATGTTACCTTTCATGTTTTAGCTTTTCCTCTAGCCATTATTTATTTTTAGATATTGTATTTATTTAAAGAAATATAGCTCCGTTTAATTTTTATAGAAGTTAAATTTTGCAATATGTAACTGTGAGACTTTAGGGCTTGTCTCCACTGCCAAGGTTTTCAGTCGGTTTTACAGACGGCTTTTGGATTTGAAAACCATCTGTAAACCGACCGTTAACCTTTTACATTGATTTAAAAAAGAAAGCGTTGCAGTCCCCAGCTTTGGGTTTTCGGCTAGATAAAGAAAAAACTTAGAAATGTTTTATTCTTCCCCCCTGGTTTTCGAGCAGAAGATGTAATGTTAGTATTGAGGGGGAGGGGGAATTGTGGGAAAACCGTCCCTCAGAACCACATATAAGATGGCAAAATACTGGCCGGATTAATTTAATTCCTTAACCCACCTGGACGTATGGTATGTCCTGGTGGGGCTAAGGAGTTATGCAGGGTGGTCGCAGCGCGATCCCGCTACACAGCCACCGGGTGTTAGCGGCTTACTTTTCGCTAAAACCCGTGGTTACCAGCGCGGGGGGGCGGGGGCGCCCCCCTCCCCAGCCCGTTTTTCCCCTTTTTACGGGGTGGGAAAGATGGCCGTGGGTTCTCAATAATGAAAAACGGTGCCGCCACCGCTCTTTGCTGGACGGACCCCCGCAGGTAATCCGGGACCCATGGCTGAACATGACAGCGGGAAGCCTTCTGAAGGCTTCCATCACTGCCATGTTTTCATTTGCATATATATATCAATTATTGCCACTTTTTATATAGCTTATTTACTCCCCACGCACCCCCAACCCCGGTCTCCAAACCCCGGGGCATAACAAATCCAAAATTAACACGTGGCCGTATAAAAACTTAACTTTTTTATCCCAAAATTCTAAAACCCTTTGACCGTAGTCTTCAATAATAACACAAAGGAACTTTATTTTTGTTCGGGGAACCCCGTTCAACACAGGTCCGTAGCACAGAGGGGATGACAAAATTCCTTGTCCCTAAATTTCACCCCTGCCGCTAGTAAGACCATTTCCGTCCGGGCAT